>JANAVB010019794.1:6946278-6978778 GCA_029216955.1 Iris pallida
TTAGGTTATGAGCATTATTATCTAGTTAGTCAATGCTCATAACTAGTTATCTTTCTGCTTTCAGTAGTTTCATTCAGTGTTGTACTTCGTGGGTTTGTACCCACCAGACTATTTAGTTGTATTTTATTCAGACTCTATGTACTTCTAGTTTTAGATTTCAGTATTACTTTTTTTGTTCATGTGGATGAGATTTAGATGTTACCTCTTACATGTGTAGTATAGATTCACTTACAGCGTAGTACACCTAAGTGAGTCCATTAAATTGGGTAGCTCACTCTAGGTTGTACAGCTGGCCAGGTTATGCCCAAATCCTATTTATTTTGGGAGTGGGGCGTGGCAAGTTATAAGTCGAAAGGGCCCTTCTGTCACACAGGTGTAAATAGCCTGAAGCGACACGATGTACTAGTCTTCGGACTACCGCTAGCTGGGATCCGGCCCCTACAGCTAATCCAAAATATTCGACACGATTTATGTATTTTAATTAATTAATATTAATTATTTTTTAACACAACTATTTCTAATTAAATTTATATTTATGTTAAAACTCTATCACACACTTTTCAAAGTCTGTCCTGATCACTCAGGGACCGAACTTTGTCAGAGTTTTGGCCGAACTCGGTCTGGTTAAATCCGAACATAAGCTGGACAGTCGGGTTTCCCTTTATTTAAACCCTCAAAATTATCATCTTCTTCACCAAGCATCCTAAAACTCCACCGAAAAACCTAACCCTAACCTCCTAGTTCTCCTTTCTCCAAGCTTCTCAAGCTCTCAAAACTTGGATTCGGAGCTCTCTCGAGATTCTCTTCTACTGTCTACTATCAATATCGGTATATTTCCACTCCTTACATCCTTTTCAATTTCGAATGGCTCCCAAAATTCCTCATTCTTCCAAATAGAAGAGGAAAGTTGATGAAGGTTCCTCCTCTACTCCTCACGAGGCGGCCCCTTTTTACTGTTTAGTCCCTCCAAACTGGATGGTGTTTTTTTTGATGATTTCATTTTTGTGTCACAAGATCCATCCAATGAATGGTTTAATGACTTTCATCAAAGAAAGATTTTTGCGGGAAATCCTATCAATTTTATCGTATTTTTCGACCACGTCAACGTTTTTGAATACTTTGAGTTACTAGATTTAATTCAATCTAGTTATCCGATTGATGCTAATGCAATCTGCATGTTCTATTACAACTTATCGGTCACTAACGACACGGTTAAATCAAAAGTTGGCAGAATTGACATCGAGTTTGATGTTGATGATTTGGCAATCATGTTTCATATTCCCAATAACGTGGAAGCATTAGTTGATATCATCTCGGTACAATTTCCTGTTGGGATAACTTTTGATTCTTTTCGTGATTCATTGTATGCACCAAACTCTCGTCCCAAAAGCACTCTTCATTCTAAACACTTGAACAACTACTTCTATGACCTCCATAAAATGGTATTTTCTATTATTATTTCAAAAAATATCGCCAATGATGACATTTCATATTTGGAGCTTTCTGCTATCTATCATCTTCACTTCCATGTCCCCTTCAGTCTGCCTAAGACTATCATCGCTACTATGGAAAAGTGTCGTAAGAAACCGCGACATCTTCTCTATGTGATGTATCTGCCTATCATTTTTCAGCACTTTGAGGTCACTTTGGATGGATGTGCTCAGGATGCTGCTCATGTTTATCTTCATGAGCATCATCGTACTGCTCCCGTTCAGGCTCTTCCTCTATTAGTTGACCCATCAGCTGCTGACTCCCATCCTACTCATCCTCATGGTGGTGTTACTCTTGAGTCACTTCAGGCTCTCATGATGGATCTATTTCGGTCCATGGACTTTCGTAACACCCTTCAGCTTCAGGCCATATCCAACTCTATGTGGGATGTTTCAAACAGCCTTGCTCACAACCCTGGTTGTCCTATTCACATGGTTCGTCATCCCACAATCCAGAGGCTCAACGATACTTTGAACCTGCTGCTGCCTGCTATGATCCCAATCGTTCTGCTGAGACTGGTCCTTCCAGGGCGACCGTTGCTGATGATGATGAGGAGAAGGAGGATGACGATTGAGGATGTGTTTCTTCGTGATAGAGCATCACAAGTTATGTTTTAGTTTATTTTTACTATGTATTAGTGATAAATGCATCTTTCAAGCATTATCAGTTCAGTTTATTTGACTAGTTATATGAACTTTATACTATTTCAGTTTATATCAGTATTTTCTATTTCATCACTTTGCATTATTTAATGTTTATCATTAATATTCTGCTCTACTCTCTATTATTCTGGGTAATGTTATTCGATCGTTATGTCATTTTTCTTATATGACAAAACGGGGGAGTAATATGATACTTAATTATAAATGTTTATGAATGTGATAATTACTTTATCATCTTGTTGATAATTGATTATTATGCCATATGACTAACAAATTTGAAGTAAGCTCTACATTTTTTTTGAGTTCTTGTTTTATAGACTTTTCAGATGTTCAGCCTATTTGTTTTGTTACGGGGGGAGTAACAAGATTTGAACGTACATTACAGGGGACCAAATACATTGTACCAATGTTCAAAGCCAAAGCTACTTTCGTACCTTCTGTACAGCATCAAGTCTTCTTCCGAACCGAGCTGAACAGCTTCTTAAGTATCAATCGTAGTTTTGTCAAATTATCAAAATGGGGGAGATTGTTGGCCCATTCAGCCATGGTCGAACCTATTTTGATAATTGACTTAAAACTCCGAGCTCAGTATGAAAAGAAATAAAAGATCGCAGATTTCGTCTTAACTGAATTTTTATTATATTCTATATTTTCTCTTTATTGAGTCTCGTAAATTCTGCGTCGGGATCACTGGCATTTAGAAGTTTATCCTGAACCAAAAAAATAAACCTATCTTTGATCCCAAGTCAAACCAACATCCAAAAGTCTACATAAACCCCTAGCAACCGAACTCGGGCCGAGGTCTTCCCGAACTCGAATCGAACTCGGTCCCGTAGGATCACTCCTAGTCAGGTACATTTTCCTATTTTTTTGGATCTGCAATATTCAAAATTATGAACGTTAGCCTACCGAGTTCTTTCCAAACTCTGTCCTAGAAAATCCTATAAAAGAGAAGAATTTTCCATTTCTACTTACTCATTCCAAAGCTTTCAATCTACATAAAGAGCTTCAACCTTAAAATCTCCAAGATAACTCCCATTCTTCTAAGTGCTGGTGGCTTCCGATTAGGAGCATTTGAGTTGTACAAGCTTGGCGTATAAAAGCTTTTCTCATAAGGTGTTTGAAATTTGTTCGTGGGCTTCGGATTAAAACATGATGGTTTTAAAGTTGGCGTGTTCTTCGGAGCAAAGCATGCGGTGTAATCTCTATTCAAAATAGTAGATTATAGGGAGCAAGAGTTCTCGCGAACTGGACTATTCCTCTCAAAGGAAAACCAGTGTAAACTTCGGTGTCTACGTATTACTTTCTTGCCTCCACTTATTTATTGCTTTACTTCGTGGCATTTAAGTTTATTTATATATTTGCTTCACCTACTTAGTTTTTAATTGGTAAATATTTTCTGCTGCACTCTATTCACCCCCCTCTAGACGTGACATTGATCCTACTAAGGGAATCCCAAATGAATATGATACATGACGGACAGCTCCAAATACATGATCTCATAAGTAGATCCTATTTTGGGCAAGGTAGATACAATAATAATATGATAAAGCTCATGGAAATGTTGGTTCAAGTAACGTGACATGAGCCGACCCGGGGGTCTAGGGTTCGGAGCGCATATCGCGTCCTTGAAAGAATCTAAGTCTAGATCGGCACCAAATTGGACTTTGGTGATATCGACTATAGAATCTCCAGTTTTGGGGACCTGGAGCCATTCGCTTAAATCGTCATCATCAAATTCTATTTTAGTCCGACAGACTGAGAAATACATTGTACCATACAAATATTATAGGTTGCAGTAAAACATTTGAACGACATTGCCGTATATCGGATTGGAAATTTTTACAAATTCACGTAAGTAAACATTTTGGAAAGTCAAACAATATTTCAGGAATATGTTAAAACTAATAGAATTGTCCGGACATATGGGATGTTTGTAAAAGTCATGAAACCAAGTATGTGAGGTTTCTAAGTCTACGAATAACGTAGAATCATAGTCATTCTCATCGGATGGTGGAAGGGGACTAAATAGACTTTCAAGAGGTGTGTATGATGGGCTTGATATAGAAGCACCATCTCCTCTTTTCTTTCTCTTGGAATATCTAGGAGCCATAGAAATTGACAAGAAAAGAGTAGGAGTTAACGAAAAAATTGCGGCGAATAGTGGAAGAGAACGTGCTAAAACCCCTAGATCCGAAGTATTAGGGCCTAATACTAAGAAATTTAGAAGAAATAATAGGGTTAGGATTTTCGGGTGTTTGGGCAGTTGTGTGCGTGTAGAAGGAGAAGAAGATGAAGTGGTATAAATAGAAAGTGGGCCATAGTTTGGTCTGAGTTCGGTAAGCTTGTATTTTGAAAACATTTGTTGATTTATGAATAGAAATTGTATTAGAACTAATATTCATTTGTTTAAATAAATCTTCATTACATTGGGTAAGCTGTAAGGGCTGGATTCCAGCTAGCGGTAGTCCAAAGACTAGTACCCCGTATCGCTTCAGGCTATTTACACATGTATGATAGAAGGGCCCTTTCGGCTTGTACACAAAATAATTCTGACATCAAATAAATTATTTGAATATAGTCTAAACAATTTCCTAAACATAAAGCATTATGTTTCCGAAAATTCAAGAATACCTAACACGGGACGAAATAAGTTGAATCGGTCGTCTGCTAATAGTTTTATGAAAATATCTGCTAACTGGTGATCTGTGTCAATGAAACAAATATTCCCATGTTGTTGGTGATCACGTAAAAATTCATGACATATTTTGATGTGTTTAGTGCGTGAGTGACATACAGGGTTCTTTGTCAAATTTATTATGCTAATATTATCACAATAAATGAGAATCTTTGTGTAGTGCAGATTATAGTCTTCTAAAGTTTGCTTCCTCCATAAAATTTATGCACAACAATGGCCTGCAGCGATATATTCGACTTTAATCGTTGATAATACAACAGAATTTTATTTCTTGCTAAACCAAGATATTATAGCTTTACTTAGGAAATGACACGTACCGTTGGAACTTTTACGGTCTACTTTGCATCCAGCAAAATTGGCATCAGAATACCCAATTAGAACAAATGATGTCTTTTTAGGATACCATAAGCTGATAGTAGAAGTACCCTTAAGATATCGAAAGATACGCTTAACTGGGGATAAATGTGATTCCTTAGGGCTAGCTTGATATCTAGCACATATGCAAACACTAAACATGGTGTCAGGTTGACTTGTAGTTAAATATAATAAACTATCAATCATACCTCGATACTTACGATGGTCGACTGGTTTGCCATTTTCATCAATATTAAGCTTGGTTGATGTAGCCATAGGAGTCCCGATAGGCTTTGCGTTGTTGAAGTCAAACTTCTTCAGCAAGTCCTTCGTGTACTTAGCTTGATTGATGAAGGTTCCCTGAGTGCTTTGTTTGATTTGTAGAACGAAAAAGTAGTTCAGCTCTCTCATCATACTCATTTCAAACTCACTCTACATACACTTAGAAAATTCTTGACATAATTGTTCATTAGTAGAACCGAATATCATATCATCTACATAAATTTGCACTAACAGAATGTCATTATTTGAAGACTTGATAAGAGTTGTATCAACTCTTCCTTTTGAAAAACTAATTTTAAGTAATAAGGAATTTAGGCGTTCATACCAAGCTCGAGGAGCTTGTTTGAGTCTGTAGAGTGCCTTACGTAACTTGAAAACATGATCGAGAAATTTGAAATCTTCAAAACTAGGGGTTGTTTTACAAAAACTTCTTCTTGCATAAAACCATTCAAAAATGTATTTTTTGTGTCCATTTAAAAAAGTTTAAAATCGTGAAAACATGCAAATGCACAAAGCATGAGACTGGATTCTAATCTAGCAATAGGAGCATAAGTCTCATCGTAATCAATTCATTCTTCTTAATTATAACCTTGAGCCACTAGACGAGCTTTGTTACGTAGAACTTGTCCATCCTTACTGAATTTATTTCGGAACAACCATTTAGTACCAATTATAGATTGACTAATAGGTTTAGGAACAAGTTTCCAAATTTGGTTTCTCTCAAACTGGTTAAGTTCCTCTTGCATGGCATAAATCAAAATTTTACCTAGAAATGGATCTGCTATTGATTTAGGTTCTACTTGAGAAAAGAATGCAACAATTGCAGTTATATCTTTGTTTGAAGAACGTGTACCTACTCCCTTTGATACATGACCTATGACAAGAGTCTCTGGATGGTCTAGCATAAATTTTATCTTCATTGGTAGACTCTCTAGATAGTCTTTATCAGCATCAGCATCTTCAGTTGGCTTGGGTGTTTTCCTTGCGTCTTCATAATCGTTGTCATTTACTATATGACTGTTGAGCTCATTAAATGAAACATTAATTGATTTTTCAACAATCATAGACTTCTTATTAAAGCATCTATATCCCTTACTCTTGGCAGCATAACCAAGGAATATTCTTTCGTCTGCATTAAAGTCGAACTTACCCAAGTTATCCTTGGTGTTCAGGATGAAATAGCGACATCTAAAAACTTTAAAATAAGAAATGTTTGGAATACAATTAAACCATAATTCATAAGGTGTCTTCTTCGATATAGGTCGAATCAGTACCCTATTCAAAATGTGACAAGCTATACTTACAGCTTCAGCCCAAAAATATTTCGAAAGATTATGTTGATTTAGTGTGACTCTAGTCATATCGCTTAGAGTTCTATTCTTCCCTCCACAACATTATTCTGTTGGGGAGTTCTAGGACAAGAAAACTCATACAAAAAACCATTTGTGTCACAAAACAATTTGAAATCAGAATTTACAAATTCGCCTCCATGATCACTTCGGATACGAGTAATCATGAAACCTTTTTCATTTTATACCTTTTTACAAAAAATCTCAAATTGCAATAGTACATCATTTTTTGTTTGATAAAAAGAAAATCCATGTATATCAAGAGATATCATCAACAATAACAAAAGCATAAAGCTTACTGCCAAGGCTGACGACTCTACTAGGTGCAAATAAATCCATATAAATCAACTACAAAGGTCTAGAAATACTTACAGCATTGATGGATTTAAAAGAAGATCTTGTTGCTTTATTTTTCTCACAGTCAGCTCATACTATATCTCTCTTGAATGATATTTTTGGTAGTCATTTTATCAATTTCTTCGTTGATAGTCTTGAAATGGTATCCATGTTTGCATGTCCTAGTCTCATATGTCATAGCCAAATTTTATCTTGGTTGACTACTAGGCACTTACCTGTACTGTTAGTACTTTCTAAAAAGAACACATAAATATTGTCTTTCCTGATTCCTTCATAAAGTGGATTACCAGTGGACATATCATATATATAATATTTGTCTTTAACAAAATTTACACCCTAACCATTGTCAGCAAGATGAGTAATGCTTAACAGTTTATGTTTTAATTTTGTTACTAGATAAACATCTTTTATTACTGGATAGGGAAATATACTAACAGTACCATTACCTATTATATTACCTCTCAGATTATTTTCGAAGGAGACGTATCCTTCTATTTTTATCGATAGTATCGCAAATAAAGATGCGTCATTTGTCATGCGTCGTGAACATCCGCTATCGAAGATTCATTTTCTTCTAGCATGAGAGGGTTGTCCCACCTACAAGACGAGTTGATGTGACTTTGGTACCCATTTCTTTGAGGGTCCAGCATTATTAGCTTTGGGTATCCAAGTATATTTATTCATGTCTACTAGCTTTCTGATCCTACAATACACTAATATGTGCCCGTGTTTACCACAGTATGTGTAGATAATTCTAGAGTGAGTGTCCTTTGGTTTTGTGTAGACATAAATCTTTTGTCTTTCGTGGATACTTGTAAGTGAAAGAATGATTGTGTGGAACATGTGGCTTGCGTCTTTCTTTGATTATGTCCTATTTGATATATATTGTATGGTAGGATAGATCTTAGGCAGAATAACAGGAACAACCTATTTGTCTAATTTTATCTCTAATTTTTTAGAGAATGAACAAGCTGCTACATGTTTCTAGTCATGTTTTTCAGTGTTTGTACAATGTCTATTCTTAATCTCTTCTCAGAATCATATAGAAAAAGCACTTTTGCATAGTCCTTCTCTTTCTGATCAACCGTGCATTGGGCTTCATGAAGACTTAGCTTAATATTAGCCAATTCTTTCGCGTTGCCTAAGGTTGATGTCTCTTTTATTTCATGTAACAAATTAGACAATCTAGCCACTTCTATTGTGTATGCTTTTATCTCTTTTCGAGATTGCTTGTACTTGTCTAACACACCTTTGTAGGACCGTTGAGAACCTCTAGAAGGGGGTGAATAGAGTGTGTGTGTGCAGCAGAAAATAATCACCAATTAAAAACTTAAGAATGACTATGGCAGTAAATAAATACAGTAAGAGATAGAGAGATCAAACTCAGTGACACAGCGATGTATACTGGTATCCCTCTGAGAGGAATAATCCAGTCTCGAGTACTCTTGCTCGATGTTAATCCACTATGGCACAAGCTAAATGAGAGCTTGCAATCTCTTACAACACCGTGCTTGGTGAGAAGTGTACGACCAACTTCACAACACCGTGCTTGGTGACGAGCGCACGACCGGCTCCACAACAAAAATAGTTGCTAAACTTGGAACATACTCTTTACAACTCTTGGATACCAAAAGACTCTAAATCAACATAGATATTACTGGCATTTGGCTAAGAGATGTATATGTGTGATTTGAAAGCTTTAGAACGTTTGAAAACACTTGGTGAGTAGAGAAGAGAAGATGAAGAATGAATGAGTGATTTGAAATAAAAAACTCTCTTCTTTTTATAGGTGTTTTCTGGGACCGAACTCGGGCAGAGTTCTGATGCAAATATTTCCTATAGAGACGATGCTCGCAGATTTGGAGGCAACTCATATTTGAATTCAAGGTGACCGAACTCGGGCCGAACTAGGTTTTGAGTTCTGTCTTGGGAAATTTTGAAATATTTGTCAAAAGCTATTTGTAAAAATAATTCAGAATATTTTGTAAAGATGAAATGGAAATAGGTAGGCTTTTTAGAAATTTTGACTGGGATAAACCTAAGCCATTATTAACTAGTCGATTTTACAGTATAAGTCCTAGACTCAAAAAAAAGTAAAATACATAATAAAATATAAAATGACTCAAACTAAATCCTATTGAAATTCATCTCCAGATAGATAAAATCTTTGTTTGTTGATGCAGTACAACGCCCGTTAATATTGATTTCACATATGCCCTTAAATGATTAGCAGCGGTTTGTATATTTTGTGTATTGACTTAAGTGCATGTTGATTATCAAAATCGGGTGTGACCATGGAATGGGCCAACAATCTTCCCCATTTTGATAATTGACAAACTTGAGTCTATACCAAAATATATCAAAAAAAATAGAATAAACAAAGTACCTAAATGATTTGTTTAGTGGTTTTGTTTTGGTTGGTTATTATAGCTCTTCTCCTCCTTTATCAATATAAAAATGACTTTGGCTCTCCCATAATGTGTGAAGCCAACAATAAAAACAAAAGACAAAGTGAAGCTAAAAGAGATACATGAACACAGCAGAAACAACTAATATGGAAAGAAAGTGCTGAAATATAGTACTGAAAATGTCTCACTAATAGTGTAAAGTACAATCAAGAAATACTAAATATGTCTAACTAAGAAGTTTAGAAAAAAAAACTACATCATAGCATAAGATCATCTACTAATAGCCTATCCACGATCCATCAGCTGAGTCCGCGTCACATAGTGGGGTCATCACCGCCAGGAGCATCAAAAGGAAAATAGGCTGCAGTAGGATCGAAGTAAGGAAATGATGCCTCATCTCCGAACCTAGGACCAGTAAAGCCTGGGTGAGGTAGGATAGTGACCGGATGAACGGGATCCTGAGAAAAACTCCAGTGTAGATCCGCAATCCCGTTCCGCAACACCTGAGTCTGATAGATGTGGCAAAACTCCGAGTCAAGATAGGATTGATGACGTTGCACAGAAAGAGCAACAAAGTCATCAAATCTCTGATAAAATCCTGGATCAAATCCCGGAGCAGGGGCTGGAGCAGGAGCAGCATCAGGAGGAGGAGCCTCGGTACCGACATCAGGAGCAGGCTGAGCTCCAGGTGGCAGAGGTGGAGCAGGGTATCTACGAGATCTGGTGAGCTTGACGGGAGTGGAGGAGTATGCACAGGTTTGAAGATCAATATCAAACCTGCGGAAGATAGCGGCCACGTGCATAGGATACACCAGGTTGCGTCCTAAGAAAGTAATCTCGTCAGTAGATCCTTTCTTAGAAAGGAGAACAGAGAAAATAAAGCGATGAAGTTCATAAATTTTTTGATTCAGATGCTTTGAAAATACTCTGCGAGGAAGTAAATTTGGGTGACAAATTAATTCCTTGAAGGAGGCAAGGGTGACATCCTCTGGAAATTGAAAGTGGTGAATATCAACTAGAGCTTCACCAACATTAGGAATATGAAAGAATTCACTGATATCGGTGGCACTAAACTCTAATTCTTGCCCAGCAACGCAAGAATAAAAGTTGTCGTTAAGTTTTACTTGCAGGTTGTAGTAAAACATACGGACTGCATTGTCAAAAATATTTTCAGCTACTTCGAAAAAATCTCGGTAGCCTAGATGATCGAAAGTAGGAGCATACTCAGAAAAAATTGTAAAGTTAACGAAAGCTCCAAAACAAATTTTACGACCGAAAAAGGAGTCGAACCATAGGTCAGAGAATTCTTTGTCATGAAACAAAGTTGAATCATAATCCTCTGATCCTACTGGTCGTGCTGGACTAAAGAGACTCGCTGGAGTATAATCAGAGGAAGAGGATCCAGCTTGGTCAGTTGATCCCCTCTGACGCTTAGGAGCCATGAAAGAAAAGAGGAAAGGAAGTGGAATACCTTTAGAAAGGAGGAAGAAAGGAAGTTGGGTAGCCGACCGGATCTCTTAGAACACTTGCCAAGAGGGAGTAGGAAGTTGTTTTTGGGTGGAAAGAGATGAATTCTCGTTGTGGTGAGTGAAAAAGAGGAGAGGAAGAGGGGTTTATATAGGGGCTAGGGCCGGCTGTTCAGTTCTGGAAATAAATACACCACCGACCGAACTCGGCCCGAACTCGGTCAGCGTTCGGTCCGAGTTCGGCTACTTGTGTTTTCGAGACAATAAAGGCAGTTTTGGTAATTGAAACCCAACTTTATGACTTTGACTCCTATATTTAGTAACAGTATTACTTTAGGTTAGCTGTAGGGGTACTGTCCCAGCTAACGGAGGTTCACCGGGGAACTCTTAAATACCGCGTCGCTTCGACCGTAGTCGTGGTGACAGACAGACCCTTTTTAGGCTTGTGCTCCAAAATAATTTCTGTTAAATAAATTTTAAAGTTTTAAGTCATAAAATTAATTGTAATTAGCATACTACATTATGAATCTGAAAATTCAAGTATACCGAGTTCTCGCCTCAATATGTTAAACCGATCTTCAGCCAATGGTTTTGTGAATATGTCTGCTAGTTGATGATCTGTGTCAATGAACTCTAAGCAGATATCCTCGTGTTGTTGATGATCACGCAAAAAGTGATGACGTATCTCAATGTGTTTTGTGCGTGAGTGACAAATAGGGTTTTTAGTCAAATTAATGGTGCTAGTGTTGTCACAATAAATAGGAATCTTAGTGTAGTGCAGATTATAGTCTTCTAAGGTATGCTTCATCCACAAAATCTGAGCACAACAATGACCTGCGGCGATATACTCAGCCTCAGTAGTTGATAATGCTACGGAATTTTGCTTCTTGCTAAACCAGGAGACTAAGGCTTTTCCTAGGAAATGACACGTGCCGCTGGTACTTTTACGGCCTACTTTGCATCCTGCAAAATACGCATCCGAGTAACCTATCAGGTCAAAGGATTTGGTTTTAGGATACCATAAGCCGACTGTAGAAGTTCCTTTAAGGTATCGGAAGATACGCTTAACGGCACTTAAATGTGATTCCTTAGGATTTGCCTGATAATGTGCACAGATGCAAACACTGAACATAATATCAGGACGACTAGCAGTTAAATATAATAAACTACCAATCATACCTCGATAGGTTTGCCACTTTCATCAGAATCAAGCTTCGTTGATGTAGCCATTGGAGTCCCGATTGGCTTTACGTTCTCGAAGTCGTACTTTTTCAGTATGTCCTTCGTGTACTTAGCTTGGTTGATGAATGTTCCTTTTGAGTGCTGTTTGATCTGAAGTCATAGGAAGAAGTTTAGCTCTCCCATCATACTTATCTCAAATTCACTCTGCATACACTTAGCAAAATCTTGACAAAGTTTTTCGTTAGTAGAGCCGAATATTATGTCATCTACATAAATTTGCACAAGGAGAATATCATCGTTCAAAGATTTGATAAACAAGCTAGTATCAACTTTTCCCTTTGAAAAATTATTATCAAGTAAGAAGGCAATTAGGTGTTCATACCAAGCACGAGGCGCTTGTTTGAGTCCATAGAGTGCTTTCTTAAGCTTGAAGACGTGATCAGGTTTTTGAAAATCTTCAAAACCAGTGGGTTGTTTCACAAAAACTTCCTCTTTTAAAAATCCGTTCAAAAATGCACTTTTTACGTCCATTTGAAATAATTTAAAATTATTAAAACATGCAAATACACAAAACATGCGGATGGCTTCTAATCTAGCAACAGGAGCATAAGTCTCATCATAATCAATTCCTTCTTCTTGATTATAACCTTGGGCCACTAGTCGTGCTTTGTTGCGTAGAACTTGTCCATCTTCACTAAGTTTATTTCAGAACACCCATTTGGTACCAATTATTGATTGACCAATAAGTTTAGGAATAAGTTCCCAAACTTGGTTTTTCTCAAATTGATTTAGTTCCTCTTGCATGGCATCAATCCAAAACTCATCAGAAAAAGCATCATCTATATTCTTAGGTTCTATTTGAGAAATAAATGCTATATTTGCTGCTATTTCAGAATCTTTAAGAGAGGAGCGTGTACTTACACCTTTAGATACATCACCTATAATAAGTGTCTCTGGATGATCTAGTAAAATTTTTAATGAATCAACCTTTTGGGTCAGATCTTCCACAGAACTCTTCTCAGTCTTTGCATGTGATTCTTCATCATCATTGTTGCTAGATCTGTGACTATTTAGCTCATCAAAAGTAACATTAATAGATTCTTCAACAATCATAGATCTTTTATTAAAAATTTTATATCCCTTACTCTTAGCAGCATATCCGAGAAATATCCCTTCATCTGCTTTAGAGTCGAACTTTCCCAAGTTATCTTTGGTGTTCAGGATAAAACAGCGACATCCAAAAACTTTAAAATAAAAAAATGTTTGGAATCCTTCCAAACCAAAGCTCATATAGTGTTTTCTTCGAGATAGGTCGAATTAACACCCTATTCAAAACATGACAGGCTGTACTAACAGCTTCTGCCCAAAAATACTTAGAAAGATTATGCTGATTCAGCATGACCCTAGCCATTTCGCTTAGAGTACGATTCTTCCGCTCCACAACACCATTCTGTTGGGGAGTTTTAGGACAAAAAAATTCGTGGTAATATCCACTATCATCAAAAAACTTTTTGAAATCAGAATTTACGAATTCGCCACCATGATCACTTTGTATACGAGTAATCATGAAGCCTTTTTCGTTTTGTACCTTTTTGCAAAATATTTGAAATCCAAAAATAGCATCACTTTTTGTTTGATAAAAAGTAAACCCAAGTAAAGCGAGATAAATCATCAACAATAACAAAGGCGTAGAGTTTACCGCCAAGACTAGCGACTCTACTAGGACCAAATAAATCCATATGAATCAACTGCAAAGATCTAGAAGCATGGAAAAGAACATGATTGCCCATGCGGCTCAGAACAAAAAAACTCATGTGGTTCAAAAACAGATGAGCTTCATGCGGCTCAAGAACATCTTACGGTTCAAAAGTCATCCACTTGGACATGCGGCTCAAGCAACACCACATGGCCTTCTGCGGTTCGCTTCTACAATTGGCCATTAAGCAAAAGGCCCTATTTAATGCTCTGACGTAAAGGGGAACTGACAGCTCTGACGGCTCTGACATAAAGCTACAATAATGACTTTGTCATAATGGTAGACTCCTAGGGAAACGAAGGAAATCTCTGACACGATCCATCAAACCCTAAAATCCTTCATGCGGCCTTGACACGTGGACAGCCGCATGCGGCTCAGGGAGAGGCCACCCCATGCGGCTCAGGCAGAGGCCATCCCATGCGGCTCAGGGAGAGGCCACCTCATGCGGCTCAGGCAGAGTCTACCCTATGCAGCTCACGAGAACTATCTTCATGCGGCTCACTGAGAAGCCACCCATCATGCGGTCGCCTACGCTCATGCGGCTCAGATTATTTCCATACGTGGCCAGTCTTATACGGCTCAGTAGGGAACAATCCTCATGCGGTTCGGATTTTCTAAGTGGCTCGCGGTTAAGACACGTGGCAGAAGATTAGTTTTTCCCGCATCCCTACAGCTAGCAGCATAATAATGGTGGGACACGTGGCATCAAATCGATCAAGATTCATCCACAAATCCGAACAATTAGGTTAGTGCCTTCTTCATAATTACTGGGATTAAATCAGATCATTTGCAATCATGCAAATTGAACACGTGGCGGGAGATCCGAGCTTGGCATAAAAAATCATGAAGATTTATGGCAATCATCATTAATTGCCCACAGAAATTTGATGCAATCTACATTAATTGCCTAGATTTGCTACAATCAGAATGAAGGACCCAGATTAATTGATCCTTAACCGCCGACTTATCAAGGAGGCAATCACTGCAAACCCTAATGTTCGCATCCCACTCCTATAAATAGCAAGGTGCCATTCCCTTGCAAAGGAGGAATTTTTTCGAAGAGCACCAGAGCACCTAGAGAGACTTGAAGGGAGAGAGCAGGGAGAAAAAGGCACACAGAGAGCATCCTGAGAGCATTTCTTTCCCGGAGCCAAGGCTGTATCCGATCATCCAAGGAGTAAGGCAGAGCTGCCATCGCTTTCCCGAGCCTCTACCGTCACCCTCCAGAATCTAAAATAAATAATTGTACTTAGATTGCTGTACCTAGGTTTTCGTCCCTAGGCTTTCTTTGTACAAGCGAGTTTGTATCGTGAAGTAAAAGTCCAGTCCTCCGATAATTGTTCTGTTCTTTTATATTTCATGGCAAACACGATGGTGACTCTGCTGGGGACAAACTTCTCCACGAATGAGGAGTTGGTGACGCAATCGGATGCAGCCAAACTTGGCTCCACACAACAGAAGATGGTCGTCCGCTTCGACCAACAGGCGTTTGAAGAAATGCTCTCCGACGAGAGCGTTGGCCCGGTCCAGAAGAGAACCTGCACGAAAAAAGCTCGCAAGGAGTGGAAGCCAAAGTCATTTGCTCCTCTCCAAGCTCTGGACGGAGTACTCTCTGCTGCCCAAGACGGCGAAGGCAAGTCTCATACGGCCCAACTTCAAGCTATAGAGGACTCTGCTGTCCCCAAGTTCGGCAGAAGAAAGTACTACGATGTTGGACTTGCAGGGGCAAAGAGTGATTCTATGTGCTCCAGGAAGAAGCCAAACAAAGGTACTAGCCGCAAGACGAAGACTCATGCGACCGAGATTGCCAGCCGCATGAATGATGTCCATGCGGCCGAAACTGCCAGTCAAATGCATAACACTCATGCGGCTAGGATTTCCAGCCGCGTGGAGAAGACTTATGCGGCTGAGACTACCAGCCGCATGAAGAAAGCCCATGCGGCTACGACTGCCAGATGCATGAAGACTGTTGATTCCAGCCGCATGCCGCCTGTTCCGTGCGGCTCAGTCTTCGACCGCCTCTCCTATGGTCCTGATCTCTCGTGCTCCCGAGAAAACATGTCTGACTCTCTCCAGCACCACTTCGACTCTTCCTACTATGTGCCCTTACGCACTAGAGTGAAGAAGTCTAGGACAGCACGAGCTTGGCGAGCTCAGTCTGCTGTCCTGACCTCTGACCATCCGAGCGTTCCACATATTATGCGGGCCTCTGATGGGAAGTTGTACAGAACCACTCGAGTCCAGCCCCCGACGGCAAACAGACAGAGTAGTTCCCAAAAGTCTCCCAAAATCAATGGAGCAAACATGGTCGTTCCTGACTCATCCGACTTGCGTGAGGATATCCTCCACAAATGCAAGGAAAGAGAAGAGACCTCGGTGTGCAAAGAATCCTCCCACGGACGTCACTGTACCCAAGTCATCGTCAACTGCTGTTACAATAACACGACGGTATGAGAAGACCGACAGTTCGTCTTCCAAAGACTACAACAACCATGTTCAGAGGATGAGACACCTCCCGTCGTCTCTTGCAACTCTGCTCAGAAGATCACCGCCGATGGGAGAGGGAAGAAGATAAACGTTTCCAGCCCAAAGATTTCAACCACTGTGACTAAGAGACCGTCGTCTAAGTGGTTACCCACCACCGAAGCTTTCTAAGGTACCCGTTCAAAGATGAAACCTGCTACAGTGGGAGATTCATCGTACACATCACTGGGGGTTGCTGGAACTGGGGGTAGCACTCCTCCAAACCTCCACGACAATCCGATGTTCCAAAGAGACGAGCTGGGGGAAACAACTCTCCCATTAGATGCAGCAAATCCCGACGTCCCCGAGGACGTCCATAATTCCCAAGACGAGGCAAACTCGGAAGCTGGGGGTACTGTTCCTTCTGAGTCCGAACCGGAAGAAGACATTCCCAGATACCCCGATGACTTCTCGATACAGGGGTATGATTCGGAGTGTACGTCATCCACCGTCCCTTCCACTTCTACACATGTCTAGACGGCATTCATGGCAAATGACGAACAAGATGGTCCCAGTGATCGCCAACGCATCGACACTCTGGAGGCCATACTGCGCACTTTGGTCAAATCCGTGGACGAGATCAAAGCAGCCCTTCCTACTCTGTAAGGAGGGACGGCTGGCCAAACAAACTTGGGTCCCACGGTCAATGCAGACTCGAACTCAGCGGCACCGAACCCGGGTAATAATCTCCCTGAAATATCGGCTCCTACCGCTGTAGATGAGGCCAGGGAGGCGAGAAGAGAGGTCCAGGAGCTCCGAGCCATGTTCCATGCCCGAGAAAACTGCCAAGACCTCAGGATACGACAACCATATCTCGCTCCGTGGAGTGATGTTCCCTTCCCACCAAAGTATAAACCATTCCACATCAATCCATATGATGGAAAGACCTCCGCAAGTCGGTACATCACTTACTTCGAGGTCACCACCGACCATCTACCCCATGACGATGCCATCCTTACACGATTATTCATCGGGGCATTGAAAGGGGTCACCTTCGACTGGCACCGTAACCTGCCAGACAACTGCATCCACTCCTTCGCCAGCTTCAAACGTATGTTCTTGGAGAGATTCTACGAAGTGGGACAGGACATCACAATGTCTACCCTTATGGACGTCCTTCAAGAAGAGAAAGAGCTGACAAGGAACTATATTGAGCGGTTTTGCCAAACTGCCATGAAGTTGCCGTCCGGTAATCCAGATTCCTCCTTAATTGAAATTTGCCAAAAGAGACTGCTTCCAACAATCACCCTCTGGATGGGTGAAAGTCAATTTAAGGATTGGAAGACGTTTATCATCAGTGCCACTAGCGCTGAAGACAGGTTGAAGAAGGCTCGCCAACTAGGATTGCACATCTCAGAGGGAGAGGACAAGGACAAGCGTCCTAATACCAACAACAACAATGGGGGTCGCTCCTCCAACAATCGGGACAACAAGGGTAAGCAGGCTATGGTGGCAGACACAACCCAGAAACCTGAGTCAAAACCGGCAGACAAGCAATGGCCACAAATGACCTACTCCTTCGAAGACGGCCATGTCAAGCCCATCTTGGATATGCTCATACAAGGAGATAGAATTCAGCTCCCTCCACCAAGACGAAAACCTCGGCCGATGGAAATAGAGAGCCCAAAGTACTGCCATTACCAACGCTACGTCCGCCATGCTATACATGACTGCTACCAACTGAAGCGATACATCCAAAATCTCATCGATTCAAAGGCTCTGGCCATTGATTTCAAGGAGGTAACCGTGGCAGCCAACATGGTGTCCGTACAGTTTGGTAGCTTCCCTCCGACAGAGACTCAAGACGGCGTGATACCCATCCCTCGGGCGATAATAGAGATTGCTAATCTTCTACCTCCTCGAGATCAGGCTACTGGTCTGGTACCCCTCACCACGTCATGAGGGGAGGTCATGTGGGTCCATCCAAATTTGGTACCAGAGGTGACTCAGTCTACACCACCCTCCTTTGGCAAAAAAGGGAATAGAAAGGTCAGATCCTGTCGTACAATCTCGGCAGATGTCGAAGAAGCCACAGCTGTCGTCACTCGGTCTGGTGCTTAATCCCAACCTACGCCAGATAACTCAGCTGAAGAGCATCAGCCGGCCACTGCCGACACTCCGGGACCTTTTCAACCTCCGACGACCGACAAGCCTAGGCCGAAGGAGACTCGCTTTGACAAATCCCTCCGAAAAGAGACACCTCATGGGCTGGAAAGGCCCTACAACTTTGACATATTGGCACAATTGGCCAACACACCGGCCAAATAGTCATTATACGAGCTCCTGAGACTCTCCAAGGATGTTCGTGCGGCTTTGAGCGACGTACTCCAAAACGTCGACGCATATCTAGCTCAGGTCAACCTCACGGGCTAGAGCCCGCCTGCAAATCTCCAAGACAACGCTTGTACAGGAGCGATGCCCAACATTGTCTTTACTCAATAGGATATGCTTATCAAAACCAACCTGCACGATCGTCCGTTATACTACACTGGATACATCGGCGACGTAAAGGTGGATCAGATGCACATTGATCCTGGTTCTTCGATAAGCATCATCCCGAAGGGTCTATTACATCATCTCCATATTCCTATGCATCGCCTGACGCCAACAAGTACCGCCATCAGTGGTTTCAATTCGGGCAGGAGCTACCCGATTGGGAAGATTCGCTTTAAGTGCCAAATTGGCGATCTTCGGTCAGAAGTAACCTGTTACGTTATTGACGCGGACACTTCTTACAATATCCTCTTAGGGCGTCCCTGGATACACGATTACATGATCGTGCCTTCCACGCTGTACCAGTGCTTCAAGTATGTCGACAAATACGGCTTCGTAAGGACATAATTTGCCGATATTGATCCCTTCAAAAGGGTCGAATCCTACTACTCAGACTCCTGCTTATACGAAAAGTTGAAGAGGCACCTTGGTGAAGGAGATGTGCAAGCTCGTGCCGAGACGGCCATAGGATCAGAAGAACCTATGACGATCCACCTCCAAGCTCGCAAACCTGGCAAGTCCGTACCCCTTACGGCCGTTCTGCGTAAGGACGCAATCAGCCTCTCGGCACAAGAAAAACAAATGATAATCCGGCTGCCAAGGTCCGGCCAAGCGCCAAGACCCACAACAGAGCCACTGACAATCAAACTGCCTAAAGTCAGTCAACCACAAAAGGAGAAGCTCAATCCCTCTGACAAGCCACTGACGATACACCTTCCCAAAAAGAATCGTCAGCCCGATGCAAAGTCTGGGGCTTCTAGCGAGCCAACCACTCCTCGCCCAGCATCGAGTACCAAACTGGGGGTCGCTAGTCTGCCAACAACTCCACATTCTGCTCTACCAGCAGAACTCCTGATGATCAAGTTGCCCAAGTCATCCTTTCAGTCTTTATTTATACAGGGGGTGGCCGAAGAAGAACCAGAATTGGCCAAGTACGTGGCTGCTCACATCGATGTTCCATCCGCAGATGATGTAATCCCACTAGAAAAGATACCTTACTTCATTAATAAAGGGCTATCTTTGAACTACACCGAGCTTAATAAGCTTTGTATAATGTATGCTATGGAACACGGTATAGGCGCTCACCTACACACACAGGTGACAAATGTTTACACCGCAAATCAGCTCACTCCCGCGGAAGAATGATACACAGTCCTTCACCATAGAAGAAGTCGACCTCAAATCAGACGTCGGAAGACTGCATCTCTATCTATATAGCCCCCAATCCAAATACCTCATGCAAAAACAGGAGTATGATCTGGAGACTACACCAGGTTTGAAGTACGGCACTGGTCGATGATTACCTTTAAAGTTGCCAGTCCCGGCTGGCAAACCACAGGACTACTACAACAAGACCCAATGCGGACTGGGATACGTTACTCCTACAACGACCCCTGAGAGCTCAGATGAGGAATATGACTGGCAGTCACACTCAACCAGATCACCAACTTCTGATTCGGATATCAGCATCAGGGATGTTTTTAGGCAGGTCTTGTCTGTCAACATGGCGTTCGCTGATGCTTACGAAGAAGGTGAAGACTTTTCTGAACTCCTCGAATTAGAGCCGTAGGCCCAACAGCTAGATGCACAATTGGAGAAGCGGTTTGAACAAAGAGAGCCTCCTACTGAAGATGAGGTCATGCAAGTGGATCTAGGCAGCGACTCTTCTCCAAAACCAATCTTTGTTAGTAAAAGCCTGACAGACAAAGAGCGAGAATCGCTATTGGAACTCGTCAAAGAATATATTTATGTGTTCGCCAGGAACTATGAAGACATGCCAGGGTTAAATCTCGATATTGCTCTTCACAAACTCAACATTCGGCCAGATGCAAAGCCAGTCAAACAACAACAACGACGCTTCCGCCCAGGCATCATGGATGCGATCGAAACCGAAGTCAACAAGCTGATAGCCAGCGGCTTCATTTGTGAGGAATAACATCCGGACTGGGTCGCCAATATAGTACCGGTCCTCAAGAAGAATGGGAAGATTCGGATCTGCATCGACTTCCACAATTTGAACGAGGCGTGTCCCAAAGATGAGTTCCCCCTCCCTATCACAGACATCATGATTGACAACACCTGCGGCTTCGAACGTATGTCGTTCATGGATGGCTTCTCGGGGTACAATCAAATTAAGATGTCTTCCGACGACGAAAAGCATATATCATTCCGAACACCAATAGGCACGTTCTGGCATATAGTCATGCCTTTCGGTTTAAAGAACGCTGGCGCCACCTATCAGAGAGCTATGAGCATCATCTTCAAGGATCACTTATGCAAGACCGTGGAGTGCCATATTGACGACATCGTCGTCAAAAGCCGCTCTAAGGAAGATCATCTGCATGATCTAAGGACAGTGTTCGACCTAATACGAGCGCACAATTTGAAATTGAACCCTACAAAATCTTTCATGGGCATATCCAGCAGGAAGTTCTTGGGTTTCATCATCACCTCCCAGGGTATCCACGTAGACCATGAGAAGACGAAGGCAATCATGGAAATGGGACCCCCGAGAAATCTCCGAGAGAACTTTGAGGCCTCCAAGGAAGGTTAGCTTACATCAGGTGGTTCATTTCTAAACTCTCCGGGCGATGTCAGCCATTCACCCATCTCATAAAGAAGGGCGTCTCATTCGTATGGGATGAAGAATGCCAGCGTGCCTTCGACAACATCAAAGAATATTTGTCGAACCCTCCAGTCCTGGTGGCCCAGGTTGCTGGAAAACTATTCCTGCTCTATGTACGAGCAATGGAGCATTCCCTCGGCGCTCTGCTAGCACAAAACAGTGATGCAGGCCACGAACAAGCTATATATTACCTAAGCCGAATGATGATCGGGCCAGAGCACCGATATACTATCGTGGAGAAGGAATGCCTCACCCTGGTGTTCGCCATTCAAAAGACGTGGTACTATGTCACGGGGCAAACCATACATGTGATATCATGAGTCAACCCCCTCAGGGTCCTCATGACTAAACCAGGGGCACTCAGCTCTCGCCTCGCTACATGGGCAATATTACTGTCCCCTACCATATGATCTTCGTCCCACAAAAGGTTGTTAAAGGTCAAGCTCTGGCAGACGTTTTAGCAGCCCACCCAGGCCCGGAGTCGGCCAGAATATACGAAGACATCCCAGATGAGGTCGCCAACTCGCATGCAACCTCTCACGATGATATATGGTGAATGTTCTTTGGCGGCGCCTCAAGGACCGGACCTAAGGGCAACATCGTCGTCGGAGTCGGGGTGGTACTGGTTTCTCCTTTCGGATTGGTGATCAATCGCGCTTACTCTCTCACGGAACCTTGCTCTAACAATGTGGCCGAGTACAACGCTTTGGTCATTGGCCTCCAACTTGCAAGAGAGCTGGGGGTAGAATATCTTGAAGCATACGGTGATTCATAGTTAATCGTCAATCAGATCCGGGGTTCATACGAGGTTCGCCATGAAGACATGATCCCCTATCACAAAATAGCGATCAACATCATCTCGTCATTTGAAGGGTTCTTTATCGAACACGTCCCCAGACTCCAAAATATCGAAGTCGATGCCTTGGCTGGCCTTGCCGCTTCCCTAGCAGTTCCGAACTATGCTCATCAATCGGTGGATGTGATAGGCCATGAACTGGTCTATCCCAAGAACAATGTTCAATTCGTGGCGAGTTATTCCGCTCAGACGATCGACAAAGCACAAGACTGGAGACAACCATTCATTGACTTCGTAGTCTACGACATTCTGTCGAAGGACCCAAAGGAAGCCACCTCTATCAGAAGGCGTTCTCTCATATTCTTCTACGATACATAGACGAAAATGCTATATCGTCGATCCTACGATGTGTTATTGCTTCGATGTCTGTCAAACGTAGAAGCCAAAGAAGCCATACGCGAAGCTCATGACGGTGTCTGCGGGGCCCATCAGCCTGGCCCAAAATTGTAAGATCGTCTTCGCCGAATGGGCTACTACTGGCCCATGATGGTAGCAGATGCGATAGACTATGCAAGAAAGTGCAAAGCCTGCCAAGTCCACGTAGACTTCATCCACCAGCCATCTGAATTTCTACATCCGACAGTGGTGTCCTGGCCATTCAAAGCAAGGGGAATGGATATCATCGGTCCGATCGCTCCATCTTCTTTCCGAGGACATCGCTTTATACTTGCCATCACATATTACTTCTCTAAATGGGCGGAAGCTGTTTCGCTTACAGAAGTAAAGACTTCAAACGTGATCAGCTTCCTCAAGCATCACGTCATCTATCGCTTTGGACTGCCCCGAAGGATCATCCACAAAAATGGTCTGCAGTTCGCAAGCCACGCCTTGTATCGGTTCTGCAACAAGCACCGCATCCAGAATATTGCTTCAACACCATACAATCCAGCAGCGAATGGGTTGGCAGAAGCATTCAATAAAACAATCATCAAACTTCTCAAGAAGTTCGTAACGTCCAACAAACGCGACTGGAATGAGAAGCTTGGTGAATGCTTATGGGCGTACCGTACCACAGTTCGAACAGCCACAGGGAATACACTATTCTTCCTGGTGTACGGGAGTGAGGCAATTCTTTCATTGAAGACTCAAATACCCTCGCTCCGCGTCGCTCTCACTTACCAATTGACGACAGACGATAACTATCGTCGCCGGTTACAAGAGTTGGAGGCCTTAGATAAAAAGCGCCTCTTGGCTCAGCAACGAATCGAGCTTTACCAAGCACGCATCTCCGGAGCCTTCAACAAGAAGGTTAAAATCAGAACATTCCAATTGGGCGATCTCGTTCTAGTAGTTCGGAGGCCGATGGTCATGACTCACAAAACCGCCGGCAAATTCCAGCCAAAATGGGAAGGTCCATTTATCATTGAGGCTGTATTCTCCAACGGTGCTTACCGTCCCGCAAAACAAAACGGAGACTTGCTCATGCTGCCCGTCAACGGCAAGTTCCTGAAAAAATATTATGTCTAAATGACATTCTCCCAATTCCAGATTATTGAGTTATGTACCAACCGGTACCGCTGAACTCACATTCACAAAATCCTATATGATTGAGTTATGTACCCGCCGGTACCGCTGAACTCACAGATCCCAGATTATTGAGTTATGTACCTGCCGGTACCGCTGAACTCACACACTTACAGATCCCAGGTTGCTGAGTTATGTACCCTTCGGTACCGCTGAACTCACATTCACCAAATTCCAGATCGCCGAGTCATGTACTCTTTCGTACCGCTGAACTCACATGCCGACTCCAACTATCCCAGATCATCGAGTTATGTACCCGCAGGTGCCTCTGAACTTATATTCCGGTCACTCTTTCAGATAGTAAGTCTTGTATGACTATACCTCTGAACTTATTTCTCTGAAAGAGCTCCCCTCTCATGATCCACTACCCGCAGTCTCAGTGCACAAAAAGGGTAACAGATCCACAGAATTTCCAAAACGACCACGTCGATGTTTCCTCTGAGTCGTTTCATTTTCGCCAAAAACAAATCACCCCTCTATATAGAACTTCCATGTCCTCATTACCTCTGAGTCGTTCTATGTACCCCTTCATGGAGCCCACTCCTGCCATGTCCTCATTACCTCTGAGTGGGAAGGCTCCATCGAAGAAACCCTCATACTTGCCATGTCCTCATTACCTCTAAGTAAATATGTTGGTTCTCCCTCGACTTATTATCTATACCGAAAAAAAAACCCCAGGGTACGCCAAGGATAATAGGTCCACGAATGTCCTCTGTTGACCAAAAATATCCTCTGTTGAGTCCACTCCTGCCATGTCCTCATTACCTCTGAGTAGGAAGACTCCGCGGTACAACCCCCATACTTTCCATGTCCTCATTACCTCTGAATAAGTATGTTGGTTCTCTCTCGTCTTATTATCTGTATCCTGAACCAGGGTACGCCAAGGATAATAGGCCCACAAATGTCCTCTGCTCACTACAAAATAATGTACTAAGTTTCCTAGTACATGCACATCATTCCTCATCATGCCCCGGGAGCCCAGCTGCTCCATGGCATTCTTTTTCCAATACCCGGAACGTCCATGACAACCTTGCCGTGGAATTATTCTAGGTATCCCCATCAAACTTGTTATCCGTACCTAAAACCCAGGTATACTAAGGGTAACAGGTCCACAAACAGTCCCCCAAGCAGGGTGAACACCGCCATAACACCACAAGCACAACAAGTAGTACAAATAAAGGGGAGAATAAAACATACTCTTTTATTCGGAAGGCGAAAGTGCTACATGTTCTAGGGACAACGTCCCACTCAAAAAAATGAAAACAAAAACAATAAGGAAAAAGATTACATCGATATCCAAAAGAAGCAAGACATAAACCGCAGCTAAAGACAGACAGAAGCATCAAAACAAAGACGGACATTTGTGAGAGCCCACGAATCCTAGTTGCGGGAACGCATATACCAATACCTCAACCATTTTGCATATGAAGGATGTACTTGAGCAAGGTCCTCGTCCGAAATAGGATGATCAGAACTCCCAGTACTACCGCCTTCGAACCGGGGCTCCTCCTTTAGAGCAATGGACGCCAGCTCTCCTTTCTGTTCCTCCGCTTCTAGTGTTACCTCCCCCTTAACAAGCGATGATTCTTGTTTGAAAGGGGACAGCAACTCTTCCTTCACAATGATCTCAGCCTTCAGCAAGGTTGCTGCAAGAATCAAAGATAAAAAAGTAACAAAGTCAAAGGATGGTCAGAGCCTTACACAGGGGACTCATGCGGATCTGATCGACAAGTCATTATGCGATTCGGTTTACAAAGTGCTTATGCAGCCTACTAAGACAATTCCCATACGGCTCAGACATGGGGTATACCCCCATGCGGCTCAGTTATGGGACATGTATGCGACCCATACAACTCAAAACGGTTTGCATTAAAGGCTTGTGTATACAGCATGCAACAAAACCGTCGTTAGGGTTTCGAAGAATATGACTTTTCCAAATCCTTACCCTTAACAGCAGGACGAAAATCGAAGTGAGCTTCGGCCGCCACAGCCGACGAAGATGCCGCCCTCTTACCCTTCGCCGCAACAGTCTTCTTGGGTGCCATCGGTGATCGAAGAAGAGGATGACAATCGGGGCAAAAAAGGTTTGGATTGAAGGAGAGAGTAAAGAAGTTTCTTCTCTTAATTCCTCTTATTTATAGGAGGACAAAAGAGAGGGGACACGTAGACTAATAACCACTTCGGGTCGTGTGCTGCAGGCAAAACAAAACCGACTCCTCAGATTTCGCCCCCTCTCTCATAACAAAGATTCACCCAGGGAATAAAATCTAAAGATTTAATGAACCGACCCTTGGGATTCCCCCAAAAGACGGATCTAAAATGAATTAAAGGCAATTAATGACACGTACACGTGGCAGAAAGCCCATGCGGCTAGGAAATGTATGCGGCTAAACAGGCCATGCGACAAAGAGGTTCATACGGCCAGAGCAACCCATGCGGTCCGAAGAATTTTCACATAGCCATGTTTCTATTCAAAGTATTTCAATTTTGCAAATTGAAAACTTTGAAAGGGGTCTTGTAGAAGTATGGAAAAGAACATGATTGCCCATACGGCTCAGAACAGGAAAACTCATACGGTTCAAAAACAGACGAGCTTCATGCGGCTCAAGAACATCATGCGGTTTTAAAGTCACCCACTTGGACATGCGGCTCAAGCAATACCACGTGGCCTTCTGCGGTTCGCTTCTACAATTGGCCATTAAGCAAAAGGCCCTATTTAATGCTCTAACGTAAAGGAGAACTGACGGCTCTGACATAAAGCTGCAATAATGACTTTGTCATAATGGTAGACTCCTAGGAAAATGAAGGAAATCTCTGACAGGATCCATCAAACCCCAAAATCCTTAATGCGGCCTTGATACGTAGACAGTCGCATACGGCTCAGGGAGAGGCTACCCCATGCGGCTCAGGCAGAGGCCACCCCATGCGGTTCAGGGAGAGGCT
The DNA here is from genome assembly GCA_029216955.1 of Iris pallida. NCBI lineage: Eukaryota > Viridiplantae > Streptophyta > Magnoliopsida > Asparagales > Iridaceae > Iris > Iris pallida. The sequence goes on from JANAVB010019794.1 coordinate 6,973,249, forward strand.
ACCTCATGCGGCTCAGGCAGAGTCTACCCTATGCGGCTCACGAGAACTATCTTCATACGGCTCACTGAGAAGCCACCCATCATACGATCGTCTACGCTCATACGGCTCAGATCATTTCCATACGTGGCCAGTCTTATACGGCTCAGTAGGGAACAATCCTCATACGGTTCAGATTTCCTAAGTGGCTCGCAGTTAAGACACGTGGCTGAAGATTAGTTTTTCCTGCGTCCCTACAGCTAGCAGCATAATAATGGTAGGACACATGGCATCAAATCGATCAAAATTCATCAACAAATCCCAACAATCAGGTTTAGTGTCATCCTCATAATTACTGGGATTAAATCAAATCATTTACAATCATACAAATTGAACACGTGGCGGGAGATCCGAGCTTGGCATAACAAATCATGAAGATTTATGGCAATCATCATTAATTGCCCATAGAGATTTGATGCAATCTACATTAATTGCCTAGATTTGCTACAATCAGAATGAAGGGTCCAGATTAATTGATCCTTAACCGCCGACTTATCAAGGAGGCAATAATTACAAACCCTAATGATCGCATCCCACTCCTATAAATAACAAAGTGCCATTCCCTTGCAAAGGTGGAATTTTTTCGAAGAGCACAATAGCACCTGGAGAGACTTGAAAAGAGAGAACAGAGAGAAAAAGGCACACAGAGAGCATCCTGAGAGCATTTCTTTTTCGGAGCCAAGGCTGCATCCGATCGTCCAAGGAGTAAGGCAGAACTGCCGTCGCTTTTCCAAGCCTCTACCGTCACCCCCAGAACCTAAAATAAACAATTGTATTTAGATTGCTGTACCTACGTTTTCGTCCCTAGGCTTTCTTTGTACAAGCGAGTTTGTATCGTGAAGTAAAAGTCCAGTCCTCCGATAATTATTCTGTTTTTTTATATTTCATGACAAATAAAGTACTTACAGCGTTAATAGATTTAAATGTAGACCTATGTGCTTTGTTCTTTTCACAGTCAGCACATACCATCTCTCTCTTGAATGGAATCTCGGGGAGTCCTTTTACCATTTTTTTAGTACTGAGTTGTGAGATAGTATCCATATTTGTATGTCCTAGTCTCATGTGCCATAGCCAGCTTTCATCTAGATTAGCTACTAGGCATCTTCCTGCATTATTAGTACTCTCCAAAAAGAAAACATAAATATTGTCTTCTCTAATCCCTTTATATATGGGATCACCAGATGATATATCATATATGGTACATTTATCTTTCACAAAATTGATGCCATAACCATTATCAGCCAAATGACTTATGCGTAGTAGGTTATGTTTCAATTCTGTTACTAGACAAACATCCTTTATTACTGGATAAGGAGAGATACCTACAGTACCATTACCAATAATATCACCTCTTAAATTATTTTTGAAAGAGACGTATCCTTCTTTCTTTATCGATAGCATAGCGAACAAAGATGCATCACCAGTCATGTGCCGCGAACATCCTCTATCGAGGATCCATTTACTTTTAGCATGAGAGGGTTAAGGGTCCACCTACAAGACAAGTAGATGAATCCTTTGGTACCTATTTACTGAAGGGTCCATTCTGATTAGTTTTAGGTCTCCAGAATAAAGTTTGATTGTCAACAAGTTTCCTTGCCAAGCAATACTGTGATATGTGTCCGTGTGTACCACAATAACTGCAAGTTAGTTTAAAACCATATGTGGTTAAAACTGTGTTTACATGTTTGTTTGGTTTCTTGGAGAACCTATAAGTGAAAGCATGATGATAGTCGTGTTTCTTCTGTGCTTTCTTATTTTTAGTCCTCTTAGGTGTATGCTTAGCATTAGGACTAAACTTAGGCTGTGTCACAGGTATTGCCTGTTTGCCTAACTTGATTTCTAACTTTTTAGAAATCGCAATAGACTCTTCATATCTAGCAGTCATATCTGAGAGTCTTTGTTCTGTAACTAAGTGCTTCTTCTTCTCTATGTCATACAATTCTTGCATCTTGACAAAGTCTCTTTCTTTCTTTTCAATTTTGAGGATAGCCTCATGATAGTCTACTTTGAGTTTGACTATCTCTTCCGTGTTACCGGTAGTAGACGTCTCTTTAATATCTTCAATAAGATTGGACAATCTAGCTATTTCGGTTGTGTATGCCTTAATCTCTTTTCGAGATTGCTTATACTTGTCAAGCACAGTTTTGTGATCTTCAAGTAATTCGCTAAAGGCATTTTCTAATTCATCGAAAGTAAAATCATCATATAGAGGGTTTGAGGATACCTTATCGAATGCCATAAGACAAACATTGGCATTTTCGTAGGGTCTGTCTTCTTCCTCTGTATCACTGGCATCGCTTTCATGCCAGATGCTTGTGTTTGCATACTTTCGACTGGTTGTTGCTTTTCTGCTTGATCTAGATCTGTCATATGGACTGCTTTTCTTTGAAGTTGAGCAGTCCTTCTTCATGTGCCCTGTCTTCTTGCATCCAAAGCAAATGGTTTCATCTTTATTGCTTTCTTGGATATCTCTCTTCCTTCTGTTTGATTTCTCAAACTTTAGGAATTTCTTGAAGTTCTTCACAAGTAGGGCTTGTTCATCACCATTTGATGATTCTTCATCGGAGTCATTGCATGTTGATTTTCTTGCTTGAGCTTTGAAGGCAATAGATTTTTCTTTTGGAGTTGTTTCTTCAAATTCTTGCAAATCAAGTTCATGGGTCATGAGCTTGCCCATAAGTGTTTTCAAGGACGTAGTGGTGAGATCGTTTCCTTCAATGATTGATATGGCTTTTGGATTCCAGTTCTTGGTTAAAGCCCGCAGTACTTTTTTGATCTTCTCATGATTGCTGTAATCCTTACCAAGAGATTGCAAAGGATTAGTTATATCAAGGAAATGAGTGAACATCTGTGTAATTAACTCACCGGGTTTCATCTTGAAAGATTCATATTCCTGTGTTAGTCTACTAATTTTGGATTCCTTCACTTGGGAAGTACCTTCATGAGTTACCTCAAGAAGTTTCCAAATTTTGTGAGACGTTTTACAGGTTGAAACTCTGTTGAACTCCATTTTATCAATTGTACAGAATAGTGCATTGATGGCACGAGCATCTAGACTAGCCTTAGCTTTTTAAGCTTCTGTGTATTTGTCATGAGGCTTATCTACAAGCTGGCCTTCAACTAGGTGCTGGTTTCTTATAACCATTAATGACTATAGACCAAAGATCAAAGTCAAGAGATTTTAAGAAGAAAGTCATCCGTATTTTCCAATAGGTATAGTTTGTTCCATCAAATAGGGGGGTCTATTTGTGGATTTTCCTTCACCATTGAATATTAATTTCACGGCTGCCATATATACTCTCTGAGGTTTGTTATATTAGAATATAACCTGCTCTGATACCAATTGTAGGACTGTTGAGCACCTCTAGAGGGGGGTGAATAGAGTGTGTGTGTGCAGCAAAAAATAATCACCAATTAAAAACTTAAGAATAACTATGGAAGTAAATAAATACAGTAAGAGATAGAGAGATCAAACTCAGTGACACAGCGATGTATACTGGTATCCCTCTGAGAGGACTAATCCAGTCTCGAGTACTCTTGCTCGATGTTAATCCACTATGGCACAAGCCAAATGAGAGCTTGTAGTCTCTTACAACACCGTGCTTGGTGACAAGTGCACGACCAACTTCACAACACCGTGCTTGGTGACGAGCGCACGACCGGCTCCACAACAAGAATAGTTACTGAACTTGGAACGACCTCTTTACAACTCTTGGACACCAAAAGACTCTAAATCAACATAGATATTACTGGCTTTTGGCTAAGAGATGTATAGGTGTGATTTGAAAGCTTTAGAACGTTTGAAAACACTTGGTGAGTAGAGAAGAGAAGATGAAGAATGAATGAGTGATTTGAAATAAAAAACTCTCTTCTTTTTATAGGTGTTTTCTGGGACCGAACTCGGGCAGAGTTCTGGCAGAGTTCTGATGCAAATATTTCGCATAGAGACATTGCTCGCAGATTTGGAGGCAACTGATATTTGAATTCAAGGTGACCGAACTCGGGCAGAGTTCGGACTGAACTCGGGCCAAACTCGGTTTTGAGTTCTGTCTTGGGAAATTTCGAAATATTTTTCAAAAGCTGTTTGTAAAAATAATTCGGAATATTTTGTAAAGATGAAATGGAAATAGGTAGGCTTTTTAGAAATTTTGACTGGGATAAACCTAAGCCAGTATTAACGAGTCGATTTTACAGTATAAGTCCTAGACTCAATAAAAGTAAAATACAGAATAAAATATAAAATGACTCAAACTAAATCCCATTGAAATTCATCTTCAGATAGGTAAAATCTTTGTTTGTTGATGCAGTACAACGCCCGTTGATATTGATTTCACATATGCCATGAAATGATTAGCAGCAGTTTGTATATTTTGTGTATTGACTTAAGTGCATGTTGATTATCAAAATCGGGTGTGACCATGGAATGGGCCAACAACCTTTGTGTTCGTCAAGTAAATTGCGAAAAGCATCAGAGAGTTCATCAAAAGTAAAGTCATCGTATAGAGGATTGTCAATTACTTGATCAAATGCCATTAAGCAAACATTTGTAGAACTGTTGTATCTTTCTTCCTCTTCTGATTCACTGGCCTCGCTTTCATGCCAGATGCTTGTATTTGCATACTTACGACCAGTTGTTGACTTTCGGCTTGATCGTTCATATCGACTGCTCTTCTTGGCTATTAGGCAGTCCTTCTTTATATGCCTGGTCTTTTGGCATCCATAGCATATTGTTTCTTCTTCATTGCTTTCTTGGACGCCTTTCTTCTTTTGGTTTGATTTCTCAAACCTCAAGAATTGCCTAAAGTTTTTGACCAGTAGGGCTTGTTCATCACCATCTGACTCTTTTTCATCAGTATCTTTACTGGAGAATCTCTTAGCTTGTACTTTGAAGGTGAAAGATTTTTCTTTTGGTGTAGCCTCTTTAAAGTCTTATAGGTCAAGCTCATGAGTCATGAGTTTACTCATCAGCATCTGTAGTAACATTGTGGTGAGATCATTTTCTTTAATGATTGTTTGTTGTCTTCGGGTTCCAATTGTTGGTCAGTCCCCTGAGCACCTTTCTAATCTTTTGATGGTTATTGTAATATTTACCAAGAGAAGATAGAGGATTAGTTATATCAAGGAAACGTGTGAATATTTGTGTGATTGACTCATTTAGCTTCATCTTGAAGGCCTCATACTCTTTTGTTACTCCGTTGATCTTGGATTCCTTTACTTGGGAACTTCATTCATGAGTTACCTCAAGAAGTTTCCAGATCTCGTGTAAAGTGTTGCATGTAGATACTCTATTGAACTCAGTCTTATCAATAGCATATAATAGTCCATTGATCGCTCTTACGTCATGACTGGCTTGTGTCTTCTTTGAATCCGTGTATCTATCATGTGGCTTATCTACAAGATTACATCAATCACTATTCTTGGTGGCTTTTTGTAATCGTCTATAACTATTGACCAAAGATCGAAGTCTAGTAATTTTAAAAAGAAACTCATTCGT
>JANAVB010019794.1:6983778-7048778 GCA_029216955.1 Iris pallida
CACATCTACATGTGTTAGCGTAAAACTTGAAATACGCCCACATTTATATGTGTCAGCGTAAAACTTAAAATACGCCCACATCTACATGTGTTAGCGTAAAACTTATTTTACGCTCACATCTATTGGTGGCTGCGTAAAATTGAAAATACGCCCACGTCTGTACGTGCCAGCGTAAACTTTAAAATACGCTCACATTTAATGTGTACTGGCGTAAAATTAAAAATATGCTCACTTCCAGTTGTACTAGCATAAAATTTCACGAGTAACAGTCTTTTGTGTAAAAAGAACATTTTTACACTTAAAAAATAAGCGTAAAATTTGCATGCTCAGAGTCTTTATGCATAAAAGTCAAACCAAATCATATGCTTTAAATTAGATTTTCACTAACTTATTTTTCTTCGTTTTTTGTTGTTTGACAGTGGACTTGCAAATTCATCCTTTCGCAGAAATATTTGGCTCGCCAGCTGGTATGGTGGGCTCAAACTATCTGGAGAACTTATCACATGTACAGTTTCCTCAATCCAACCCTGACCCTGAAGGGAGAGCTCAACTGATAGCTGCTCAAGGGGACAGGATGCTGCTGTCCATGATGAATGGAGAAGTGTTGGTATCACTAAAAGACCAACAATTCTTGAAGCCAGCTTTTCTATTTGGGGATGCGATAAACTTCAAATCGCAAACTCACCCCAAGAAAGAAGCCTGGGTGTTTAAGTCTGGAGAAAGGGTGATGTTATGGAATTTGACTCCCAATAGCTATGGCAGGCCGGGCAGGATTATTTTCAAAAGAGAGAAAGCTAGTGATATGGGCTACCACATTAGTACTCCCAATGGTGGTGTTGTCCCATTTTATGGTCTATTGCCCGGGATCATACCAAGTGAAGACTCATCACTAATCCAGCCAGTACAAGTACCCATGTTTATAAATAAGTTCATGAGAGCTGCTGTGTTGTATCCTCAGACCAACCCTAGGTTGACAGGGTGGCTGACTCCTTATAGTAATAACTGGATTCAAATCAGTGCTTGGATCATGAAGCATTTTAAAACAGACCTGGAAGCTATCGGCCTATATGAAGCAATTGCCTCTACAAGTTACGGCATACCACCGAACAGCAACTTATTCTTGGCTTTATTGGAATTGTATATGAGTTCAACTGGAACTTTTGCAACTCCTCATGGTGAAATGGGTCTTGCTCTATATGAGATGCAATTTATATCAAAGCTGCCAATGGACGAAGCCCCTTATGAAGAATATGTTCCCTCCAATCGGGAACTTGCAGAAATAATAGAGAAGAACCCTGAATTGGTGCAGGTCTATGAAGAACTCATGTGCCATTATCTGATTTGTACCAGTTTGTATGAAACCGGGTCACATTTGGCATGTGTAACTAAATGGACTACATATTTATTTTACCATGAAAATAGGGTATCCAAGACTGATAAAGGTAGGTTTCGAGAAATAAGACTCAAACCATCAACCCTTGCTCTATAATTTCGGCAGATGTAATCCAGGAATTGATGGTCTCACAGAAAGCTCGAGGCCAATATCTATCCACCAAGACTGGAGATATCCCTGCGGGGACTGAGACTTTAAGCTACCTGTGGCATGGTAGTCAGAAGATGTCAAGGAAAGCTTTGCTGGCAGGCTTCCTATCCCTATGGCTACAAAGATGGGTCGTGCCGGGGATTAGTACCATAGACAGGATGCACCGAAACGTATTGTGGCCAGCAGTACCTTTAGTGTTCAAAGCCAAAATCAATCTACTGTCGGCAATGGTATGCCGAATAAATGCAGGTCTATGGACTTTTGGTGAAGAATTGATTAATAATGCTCCTCACCGAGACAATTTTTCGAGGGTGGAACTGCCGTATACTTATTTGATGGGATGGTTATTACACCATCACTATAATTTACTGCCACCAGGCCCTGAAGATGAAGCGGCGATCTTCCTCTAAAAATTCAGCAAGGCCACATGGACTGCCACGACAGTAGCAGACACCCGAGCAGCGTTGAATTACTCTCATGGCTGGAATTTCTTCTGCACAAGGCCGCCAGTTCCAGCCGACTGTCTTGGCGTGTAATTCGAAGACAGAGGAGAGAGGAAAACTTCATTGCGAAAACCTGTCTTCCAATGGCTAACGTACATCAGACCATCCCATCTGATGTACAGGAACGAAGATAACTGTACGTTTGAGCCTTATCTACCGAGTAGGTTCGCCCGCTAGTTTGGATATGACCAGCTTCACGCTGGCAATCCTTCGACCAGCTTTTATCACTATAGAAAGTTGATTGACGGCGCGAGAGCATGGAGATACTTCAGCGCCGTATGTACTGGTGCTAAATTCAACATATCTACTGCCACCAGTACAACCGAGCTACGTATACTTCACTCGTATCCTCGGTTTTATGCTTCCATCCGTTCTTTTGCAGATGGTTATAGTATGCAAGGCAGTCTTCGATGGCCCAAGGAGGGGAACATCGAGGAGCCAATCAGAATAGCTCCTGATATACCCGATAACACCACTATTACAAATGAATTTCTGGCGGTAATCTCTACAGGAGCTGGAGAAATAGTAGCGGGACCAATAGTTATTGGGAAAACTCACAAAAGGAAGCAGAGTACAGATACTACTCTTCCAGTGAAGACTTCCGAAAAGAAGAAGAAGGTGACCGTCAAAATGCCTTCCAAACCAAGAGCTGCTACTCCAGAGGATGACATTTCTGTCGACGAACCGCCACATGTCGCATCCTCTTCAACTCATCTTGAAGAAGGATCCTCAGCCTCCCAAGCAGCTACATCAACTGAAGCTGTAGGGATCCTATCTCCAGGACGCCTTAGCACTTCACTTCATTTAACCTTACCACAAAAGGCACAAATAGTTGAAGGCGTCGTTTCATAATCTATTCCACTGGATGAACCAGCTCTCGATTTTGATGATGAAGATTGGAATGGGGATTATGATGCATATTTGGCACGTCCCACACCAGGTATATATATACAAAATCTATACAAGATTATGTATTTTAATTTTGTATTTTAATTTATTTTATCATTTTATAGATATCATTATTGCACCAAAGCCTATGGCTCCTCCTCCTCCTTCTCAAGAAAATATTTATAAGGAGAACCTGGAATCTGAGGAAAAGAGTTCTTCTTCCGATGGAGTAGAGGAAATACAACCAGAAGAGGAACTACAACAAGAACCTGAAATAGAGGTTTAACCAGGATCGTCTTCTCATATTGACAACTGAGAAGAAGAACAAGCTGTAGATCAAGAAACGACTGTTGAAGAAGGAACTGATCTCAATGACGAGATTGAAGTATTTCCAGAGTCTGAACAGCCAGAAGCTCAAGAAGGTGATGATGACGTAATCAAATCATCAACTGAAACTGGGGATGTTGTGATAGCACCCTCTGCTATTACTACTAATCCAGAAGAAGGTCATGAGAAGACGATGCCTGAACCCGAATCAACTACAACTACTATCTTTCCATCCACCACTATTACTGCCACCAGAACTCCAGAAACGGATGTAGTAACAAGTATTGAAAATGTGATCTCTGAAGCTCCTAGGGATCAATTAGATATTGTAGTGACGACAACATCATCTTTACCTCAGTCTGCTACTGGAGCCACCACATCTGCTAGTACTGAAGCTTTAATCCCTGAAATTTCCAGGGATCAGTTGGCTATAGTAGTAACGACAACATCATCTTTATCTCAATCTGCTACCGGAGCCACCACATCTACTCCTAGTATTCGGAAAAGAGACTTGGTAGATATTGCTTCAACTCCGAGCTCAAATGCAGAAATGAATCTCTTAGTTGAGATTCATACTGAAACTTTTTACAAGACATTGGCAGCTTTGATTGACATGGTCTTGCATAGGGGCCTCAGTTATGAAAGCTTAAAAGGCGCAATTGTTTCCACTATCAGGAACGTCGCCATGTTTAATGATGTTGAGAGAGCAACTGCATTGGAAAAGGTGGTAGAAGAACTTGAGCAACCTATTAAAGAATATCTGAGGTTGACAAGTGAAACTACTGAAAGTCTTATTCAAGCTGAGTATGATGCTTTATCAGCTGAATACACTGCTCGAGAGACTACTTTCAACGATTCTCTCAGAGAGCACAGCAGCAAAGTCACCAAAGAGAAAGCTTTCTTGGCTGACGCAAAGCCTAAGTTGGAGAGTTATAGAGAAGCCTATGACACTTCGAATACGAAAATTCAGGAACAAAATGATAAAACTCGTGAAGTGGAGGCCGAACTAGCTCGTCTGAAAGCTGAGAAGGAGCAATTAATAGCAGCTCGTGACAAACATTTGACACAGAGCTCAATTCTGGAGGAACAAGTTTTTGGAGCTGAATCTACTATCAAGTTCCTTGATGTTGCCAGGGATAATCTGATAGCTACTTTCGCTAAGTTTTCCCCCATTTGTACTCCAGAGGCCCGTAGAAAGGTAGCTATTGAAAATATAATGGGCTCTCGTGAGAAGCGTTTAGCAGAGCTCCAAAAATTGCTCAAAGATATATTTGCTCCTTCTTAGGCAAATAAGGAGCTTTTGTAATCTTTTATCTTATTCAAAAAAATGAATAAAATATTTGTTTTGTGATCCTATTATTTATTTTGAAATTAAATAATAGGTATGAGATAGAAAACACTTATCAGAGGTAATATGGACATGACAAGTCTTCTAAACTCAATAGATTGTATCTATCCAGAGGTAATATGGACATGATAGATAATGAAATCTCGTTTTCTGTTTAGAGTATACAATACTATCAGAGGTAATATGGACATGACAGATCGTAACAACTCAAAGAAAAATAGATTAATATCTATTCAGAGGCCAAATGGACATGACAGATAGAAAAAATAAGCAGACTTAATATTTATTCAGAGGTCAAATGGACATGATAGATAATAAATCCAACTTTTTATATCAACTGACAAGATAAAAGATTAAAATTTCTCTCCAAGCTTGACCAAACATTAGTAGCTGGGGAATAAGGAAGAATTCAAACATAATATTTCTTCAGAAATTTGCCATTGATAGGCATCATGAGTAAATCCCCATTAGGTTTAGACAACCTATAGGCACCATTGGAGAAAACTGTCTCGATGACATAAGGGCCTTCCCATTTCGCTTGGAATTTCCCTTTACTCTTATGAGTCATCACCATCGGTCTTCGAACAGCTAGTACTAGTTCACCGACTTTGAATACCCTCTCTTTAACTTTACGATTGAAAGTTTGAGATATACGGGCTTGATATAGCTCAATATGCTCTTGTGCTTGACGACGCTTCTCATCCAATCCTTCAAGTTCTTAGAGTCGTAAGCGATCATTGTTTTCTGTGGTTAGCTCATTAGCAATAGCTATTCGAAGAGATGGAATCTGGATTTCCAGTGGAAGGACAGCCTCACATCTGTAAACTAGTAAAAATGGTGTAAAACTAGTAGGAGTTCGGACTGTTGTTCGATAAGCCCATAAACATTCTCCAAGTTTCTCGTTCCAATCACGTTTATTGGAAGAAACAAACTTTTTGAGAAGTTTGATGATCGTCTTGTTGAAAGCTTCGGCTAAACCATTAGCAGCTGGATTATAAACCGTAGATGCCAAGTTTTGGATTCAATTCTTATCACAGAATCGATAAAATGCCTGACTAGCAAACTGTGGTCCATTATCATGAATTATCCGTCGGAGAATCCTAAAACGATAAATGACATGATGTTTAATGAATCTAATCACATTAGATGTTTTTACTTCAGCAAGAGGAACTGCTTCTGCCCATTTAGAAAAGTAATCGGTTATAGCTAGTATGAACCGATGTCCCTTAACAGAAGGAGGATTAATTGGACCAATAATGTCCATGCCCCAAGCATCGAAGGGCCAAGAAGCTACTGTAGGATGTAAGAACTCCGATGGTTGATGAATAAAATCAGCATGAATTTGACATGCTTTACACCTTCTGGCATAATCTACAGCATCTGCTATCATAGATGGCCAATAATACCCCATTCTTCGAATGCGGTCCTGTAATTTTGGACCTGGTTGATGGGCACCACAAACACCACCATGAGCTTCACAAAGCATTTGCTTAGCTTCGTTCTCAGAGAGACAACGTAGCAAAAGTCCATCATATGAATGATGATATAACATATGTAGAGACGAATCATAATAAAATCGAAATGATCGTCTTTTGATTGATGCAGCTTCTTTTGGATCTTCAGGTAAAATCCTATGAACTGCATAATCAATGAATGGACTTCTCCAATCCCTCTGTTGGGAACTTAATTCTGTAATATAACTCTGTTCAATATGTAGATTATTCTTAACATAGAATAAGTCTCGGTCCAACAAAGTAATGGTATTTTGTCTTCGAATTGGAACAGCCAAATCTGCAGCTAAGCTAGCAAGAGCATCAGCTTCCAAATTCTGAGAACATGGTACAAATTTGATGAAGAATCCTTTAAATGAAAGGACTAATTCGATTACCACTTGATGATAAGGGATAAGGTCAGGATTTCTGACTTCATATGTCCCTCTGACTTGATTAACAATTAGTTGAGAGTCTCCATAAGCTTCCAGGAACTCGATGTCCAATTGTTTTGCTACTTGGAGACCAATGAGCAGAGCATTATATTCTGCCACATTATTGGAGCATGGCTCATTGAGAGAATAAGCACGGTATATGACCATTTTATCAGGAGAAACCAAGACGATTTCTACCCCAGAGACGATATTGCCTTTAGGTCCAACTCGTGATGCTCCATCAAAGTATAATTTCCAAATGTCATCCTTTAAAGTCATGTTGCAATCCGCAGCTTCATCTGGAATGTCTTCATATAGCTTCGATGTTTCAGGTATAGGGTGAGCTGCTAAGAAATCATCTAATGCTTGAGCCTTCACTGATTTTTGAGGTACATAGACTATATCATAAGGAGTGAGCAACGTCGCCCAGGTGGCTAACCTGGAGTTAAGAATGCTTGGTTTTCTCATCAATATCCGAATAGGATTTATTCTGAAAATGACATGAATGGTCTGTCATGTCACATAATATCGTGTCTTTTGAATAGCAAAAACCAAAGCCAGACATTCCTTTTCTATAGGAGTATACCTGTGTACAGCTCCAACCATCATTCGGCTAAGATAATAAATTGATTGTTCATGACCCATATCACTTTTCTGTGCCAAAAGAGCACCAAGTGAATGATCCAAGGCTCGAACATATAGCAAAAATGGTCTTCCTACCACTGGTGGTACCAGAACAGGTGGATTTGTAAGGTATTATTTGATGTCATTGAAAGCTTTCTGACATGCTTCATCCCAAACAAATGATACACCTTTCTTTAATAGACGGAAGAAAGGTTGACATCTTCCAGAGAGATTGGATATAAATCTCCTGTTATAAGCAATCCGACCTTGGAAGCCTCAGAGTTCTTTTAGATTGCGTGGAGGACACATTTCAAGAATTGCTTTGATTTTATCAGGATCAACATGGATACCCTGAGAAGTGATGACAAATCCCAAAAATTTGCCACTGGGAACCCCTAAGAAAGACTTAGTAGGGTTCATTTTCAATTGATGCTGACGCATCAATTCAAATACTGTCTTCAAGTCTTTAATGTGATCCTTTTTTGATCGACTTTTGACAGCAATGTCATCTACGTAACATTCAACTGTCTTTCGTAGATGTTCTTGAATGATGTTGCTCATGGCTCGTTGATACGTAGCACCTACATTTTTAAGACCAAACGGCATAACCGTATAGCAGTAGACTCCAAGGGGTGTACGAAAAGTAGTATGCTTTTCATCTTCTGAATGCATCTTAATCTGATTGTATCATGAGAACCCATCCATGAAAGACATGCGTTCAAAACTGCATGTATTGTCTATCATGACATCAGTAATGGGAAGTGGAAATTCGTCCTTTGGAAAAGCTGCATTAAGATCTCGAAAATCTATGCAAACTCGGACTTTTCCGTTCTTCTTCATAACAGGAATAATATTGGCAACCCAGTCTGGGTGTTGTTCTTCACGAACAAAGCCACATGTAATCAGCTTTTTGACTTCTGCTTCGATAGCATCCATCATGTCTAGTCGAAAATGCCATTGTTGTTGTTTCACAGGCTTGGCATTAGGAAGAATATTGAGTTTATGAGTAGCAACTTTAGGATCTAAATCCGGCATATCCTCATAACTCCATGCAAAAATATCGATATAAGTTTTAATTAGTTGTATTAACTCTTTATTTTCATCTTAAAAAAGGTTCTTACTGATGAATATTGGCTTGGACGTAGTTCCGTCTCCAACGTCAATTTGAACAATCTCATCCTCTGTAGGTGGTTGTCGTTGTTCAAAACGAAGCTCCCACTGAGTGTCCATCTGTTGGGCCCAAGGGTCATTTTCAAATGGCTCAAATTCACCTTCAGTTTGAACCATGTTAATTGAAAATACATACTCAGATTCATCGTCATAGTCTCCTCCAACATATGAGGAGTGGGATGTATCAGATTCGATAAAATGGATTTCTTCCGAATCTAAGGATTGTGAAGAACTAGAAGAAAATTCTTCTTGTATGTCGTCATTAAACATGTGGGACGGATCATATCCCAACCCATGACGAGTTTTATGGTAGAACGGATCACCGCATAAGGGTAATCGTCTACCTTTGTCTTGATTGAGACCTTGCATAGTCTTCAAATCATATCCTATTTTCTGGATAATCTTGAGAGATTGTTGACTATATTTGTCAATTCGGATCCTTCCTTTATCTTTATCTTGAAGATCATCTGTTTGAACAACAGGATGTTTCTAGCCAGGCCAAACACAATTTGGTGCTTGTTTTTCTTATCAGACGGAATCACGAAGTTAGATTCTTCATGACGTCTGAAAGTTACACAAGCTTGTGATGAAGCAGCTATAGGAAGAAGATAAGAAGAAGATTTTAGAAACTTTTGAGTATAAGGGCCTACATCAATATGCGAAGGAAAAGAATTTTCCTTATGGTCAATCTATAAAGTTTCATCTATATCTATGTCGTCTTTATATTGATGACTTTGATCATCAGAAGATAAAGACATTCTTTCAACAAATTTGACAGCCATATACTCCAAAAGAAAATCTTTATTAATATCAGAAAGTACAGAATGATCAATATTTACATCATTTACAGGTTGAGTACTACGCTTAGGATTTATCATTAATGGACCATCATCCGTCTTCTGCGTAGACCTGACAAGGTTGATGATCAATGGTGATTCTGGATCATTCGTACGAGAAGTACGTCCCTTGACTTTGATCATAAGAGGTGCATCTTGACTTTTGGCAGGAATATTCACTGATTCCTCAGATGAAGCCCGAGTTCTTCCTTTGACTTTGATCATCAGAGGTTGATCATTGACAGGTTGGGATTGGATTCGACCTTTGACCTTGATCTTCAAAGGTTAATCTTCCGGAGGATCTTCATTGACAGACTGATCTTCAGCAGGTGATTGATCTTCAGCCATATCTGATATCTCTTTCACATGCTCTTGTTTGTAGAGTTTTAAGTTAGAAAAATAGGCTTCAACACCCTTGAAAGGATTGATATCAGCAAATTCAGTGTTCACAACCCCTTGTGAATCCACGTACTTGAAGTATTGGTGGAGAGTTGAAGGCACAATGTTATGCTCATGTATCCACGGTCTTCCAAGAAGGATGTTGTAGGATATGTCTGAGTTAGTAACATAAAAAGTAGTCATAGTTCGAAGATCACCAATCTGAATCTTTAGCCAAATCTTCCCCAGTGGTTTACTCTTTCCAGAGTTGAAACCAACTATCGTGGTACTAGTGTAGATCAAATCACTAGTAGGGATCCTCAAAGGTCTTAGCATACTCTGAAGAATAATGCTAATAGAAGACCCAGGATCAATATAAATTCTGTCAATTTCAGTGGATTCAATATACCCAGTGTAGCACAAAGGCCTGTCGTGCTTGTTATGCTTCAACAACATATCTTCTTGTGTGAAGGTAATGTTAGGAATTGCCTCCATCACACTATGACATTGTGGACACGACACTGGTGTATTATCAGGACTCTTGAGTTGAGCCAAGCATGAGTCTGCTTACAGCAAAACTTCGCTCAAAGTCTCTCTGCTTTCTTTAGAAAGATACAGTAGCTCGAATATAGAGAGTCTAGCCAGAGTCTTGGCTAACTGGGCTAGAATATCGAATTTGTAGGGCTTCATCACCACCCCTTGATTTGAAGTAGATTTCAAGGGAACATCAAAACGTACTGCTTTCTGTTTCCCTTTCTCAACCACCGAGGGTTTAGCAGGAACAGGAGATGGTTGAACTGGGATCGTTTCTATAACATCCTCTACTTCTTTGGAAGATCCTTCGTAATCTTTGTGGTATTCTTTCCCAGATCTCGTACCAGCAAAGCTTTCTTCTTCAGAATCATGAGAAGGAAGTACCATATTACAGGATTTAGTCCTCTTTCCCTTAGCTTTCTTCTTGCGAGATTTTTTAAGAGGAAGTTCAGAACCTAACCCAACAGTGGATTTTTGACTTTGAATCTGTAAAGGAAGTCGCATTCCTTTATCATAGTTCAAACCCTCTGCCTTTTGAAAGTCATAACCCATCTTCTTCATGAGATGGACTGATTGTTGACTGTATAAATGAATGGGCAGCGGACTTTCAATGGATGGTTGAACAGAAGAAGAAGAAGCAGAGATCTCTCTAACCACAGGAGAAGAAGAAGGCATAGAGACTTCCGAAGAAAGAGGAATAGGAATCTCTGTAGCCATAGAAGAAGGAGGAATACTCGGGATACGAGAAAAGATCCCTATAGGAGCTTTCTCATAAGCAGCAAAGACTTGTTGTGCCCTATATAAGGGAATACTATTCATAGCTAACCACTATTGATACGTAAGCTTGAGCTTGGTAGAAGGAGCTAGACTTTGAGGACATATGTTCAAACCTCTCAGCCTATCCTCCAAAGGAATGTCATCCCAAAGTTGATCCAAATTATCAGGATCTAGAATAACATGAGAAATCATGTTGCAGGTTTTAACCTTTCTACCTTTCTTGGATTTTGAAGTTTTATCTTCATCCTCTATTTCAGGTACTAAGTCAGGATGTACCCACATGATTTTACCAATCTTTAGTGTGAGAGGCAACAATCCTTCATTTTCCTCTCTGGCAGGCAGGATATTCATAATCTTCATCGTCGCCTTCGGAACTGGGACAATCCCATCTGGGACTTGCTGTGGAGGAAAACCTCCAAATTGAAGAGAAACCATATTGGTCATGACCGTATGCTCATCATTAGTTAAAGCGATGGCATTGGCATTTATCAGCTCCTGAATTTTCTTCTTCAGAACATAACAAGCCTTGGTAGGATGATTGATGTATCTGTGATAGATACAATATTTGGGATTGTCAGTCAGATTCACTTCATTAGGCCTTTTTGGCTCCGGAATCTGGAGTTTGCCACTCTTGACTAGACATTGGAATATCCCTGGGATATCGCTCTCATCAAAAGAATATTCTTCTTTTGGTTTAGAAGATTCCTGATTCTTCGGTGTCGTTTTGTTCTTGGAAAGATTAACCATAAGGGTATCCTTTCCTTTTCCATTACGATTACCGGAATTATTACCAGAAGAGCCTTTCTTTCCTTTATCTTCTGAAGCGAAAATCATCCCGTGTTCCCGAGCCAATCTACTATTAGTCTTGGCTAAAACTGCTGCTATGATAAACGAGGCCCAATCTGTGAATTGAGAACCCGTAAATACAGCAATAGATGGTCGCAGATTTATCTTGCATGTATCAATCTGTGCTGAATCTGGCATGCCTGGGGGCATCTTCAGAGTTGCCTGTCGAAAATGTTCAATGAACGTCCGAGTATCTTCCTTCTCCTTTTGTTTGATTTCTATTAAGGAAGACATGTTCATGTCCATGCCTCCTTCATAGAAGCGAGAAAGAAACATTGCTTTGAATTCGTCAAAACACGAAATGCAATTGTCGGGTAAACTACGATACCAGTCGTAAGCTGAACCCGTTAGACACCCGATAAAAACTCGGGTAAGATGTCACGCCCCAGAACCAGAATACTGGAGAGCGGGGGCAGACATAGCCAGCTACGTATATTGAAATAGAATACATCTCAACTATACGGTCACGGCTGTCTAGATATGAGGGTTTACTACAAGCCAACAGTCTCTTAAGGTTAAGCCTATTGTCTCAATCTCAAGCAAGTAAGTAAGGTCGCAAGATGTATGATCATTAAATATACAATAAAAGGCATCCCAAATATTACATATCAGCTGATCATGAAGCTAGTCGTACAAAATGCGAGGACTAGCAAGAGTTTAAGTCATACATGATCAACCCTAGGATTTGTTAATCATGCTTACAGCCCGTAGGCAGACAGTAAGTAAAGTGCATCGAGCTAACAGGTGCTCGTCGGCTAAACGCCTCAAAAGAATAATGTTACAATAGAGTGAGCGAAACAAAATAGAAAACCCACTCGTAGCCCGGGTTCCTTCTAGTCGCCACCATTGGGCTGGAAGCTTGGTAGATCCTCGGGAGCTGCTCCGAAATCTGGCCACACAAAACCAGCTGGGTCAACCCCAGAAAGAGCAAGTGCCACAAGGGGGCCACGAAATAAGAACAAAAGCCAGCAATCAGCACAGAAAATCTAATATTAAAACTAAAATTACGAAAACATATTAGGATGATATACGACGAGATAACCATGAAACTATTCCGATAGCCAGGTTACAACCCGTAAACCAAACAAGGACCGGGGTTGTAACCCTTCATCTGAACAGAGCTTGGTTTTCCACCATTTATCGGCAAGATAAGTAATGTAAGTAATCAAGACAGGAAACAATCTTGCAGGGGATCAAGACATGACTAGACTAGTTACACCCCATTCAATCAATCACGGCCAAGCAGATCCTACGGCTTACAACTTTAACTAACTAGGGTTATCACAGGCCTAATTACTAACAAGATGCAGAGAGATTGTTCCACAGCCACAAGCCCTGCAGACCATCCAGGGTACCCAGGACGAAAGATTAGGGTTAAATTCAGGTGGGTACATCGTCCAGGAGACACATGTACCCTTAGGTGACTTAGAGGGTGCAACACTCGACGGTGCGCTGGAAATGTGCCCTATTCGACGGCAGGCTACAGATCCCAAGAGCGCCCAGGTAACGGGATTGCCTGTAGCTGTGTCATCTCTTCATGACTACTGAGTTATTCTAGTTATTAACCTTAATCCATTTTAGTAGGAACTCCTGACTGTGGTACTCAGGAGTCCCCTCCTAGACATGATGCAAGACAGGACAAGTGGATTTAACAAGCAAGCAAGAAGAACCACCCACGGTGTCAAGGCAGGTCAAGTTAAATTATCAAGACAAATCATGTCGGGGTACTTGTCAGGAGTGCGCCACGACGGGCCACTATCAGGTCAGGTTGGTCATGTCAGGAGTGCACCACCACGGGTCACTGTCGTGTTATGCTAGTTCCTTGCCATATCATGCCATGTACAATAGTCATTCCAAACATATTAAGTAAAATCAAGTTCATGACAAAATATCAATATACAGGACTATAGAAGAGTCAAGCTTAAAGAAATAAGACCAAAACTCCAAGAGTCAATAGGTTAAGCAAGGGGTCAGGGGAGCAGCGTACGAAAAGTCGCGCACGCTGAGAGAGCAGCGTAGGTGAAAAGTCACGCACGCTACAGGGAGCAGCGTAGGTGAAAAGTCACGCACGCTGAGAGAGCAGCATAGGTGAAAAGTCATGCACGCTACAGGGAGCAGCGTAAGTGAAAAGTCACGCACGCTGAGAGAGCAGCATAGGTGAAAAGTCATGCACGCTACAGGGAGCAGCGTAGGTGAAAAGTCACGCACCCTCAAGGGAGCAGTGTACGTGAAAAGTCACACACACTCAAGGGAGCAGTGTACGTGAAAAGTCATGCACACTCAAGGGAGCAGTGTGCGTGAAAAGTCACGCACGCTCAAGGGAGCAGTGTACGTGAAAAGTCACGCACGCTCAAGGGAGCAGTGTACATAAAAAGTCACGCACACTCAAGGGAGCAGTGTGCGTAAAAAGTCACGCACACTCAAGGGAGCAGTGTGCGTGAAAAGTCACGCACGCTCAAGGGAGCAGTGTACGTGAAAAGTTACGCACGCTCAAGGGAGCAGTGTACGTGAAAAGTCACGCACACTCAAGGGAGCAGTGTACGTGAAAAGTCACGCACACTGAGAGCTACGTACGCGTAAAAACACGCACGCAGGGTGTGGGTCTTCTTCTCCATGGCTGAGAAGAAGCTCCAATGGCTCCAAAACTTCAAAACCTCACAACTTGGCCATCCGAACTCCAAATCCAGATTTCCAAAGTTCTAACCAGGGTAGAATTGAACTCTCTTCCACAAAGAAACATCAAAACCCATAAAAATCCAACTTAAGTAGCTCAAACCATGCAAAATTTGAAAATAGAAATAACTTAGATTTAGAGCAAAGGAGACTTCAAATCACAAAACACCAAGTTCTAATGTTGATCTCCATATCCTAATCTAGCAAATGGACAAGGAAGAGAGGGTTCTCATGTAGTGGCAAGATGCACTTGCCTAGGGTTAGGAGAGTTGTGGAGGAAGAAGAAGAAGAAGAAGAAGGAAAATTAATGGTGGAAGTTATGAGGAGAGAGAGTGGTAGGTGGGGATATAAAGAGGGGGAGTTGTGGTGTGTTGAGGGTGGAACATAGGTTAAGGTGTTCCTATGTATAATAAACCAAACCAAACCGAACCATCCCCAATAAAACCGAGCCATGCCAAAACCAAAATACGAGAAATACCGAAATTTCACAAGTTGAGAAAAATAAAAATACATGCCAAAATCCAGATATGAGTATAAATACAAAATACAGGAAAAATATGGGAAATTCAGGAAATGAGGGTGACATAAGAAGAGCATCATTCTTCTGCAAGTGTACAGTCACAATATCAAAATAATTAATATATTGACTGGAAGATGCCTTTCCATCAAATAATACCATGGATTGTGGTTTGAACTTTGGAGGAAAAGGCACATCATTCCAGTGAGGAGGATAAGGTTGCTTAATCCCTAACCTCTGGAGCTGATCCTTGTGCTTCAAGAACTTCAAACTGTGCTTTTAATTCTCGTACTGCTTGAATAGCTTCACTGGTTTGAGGAAGCACATTTGATTGAATTGTTGTCGGATGTACCGTAACCCCCACCGGAGGTGGTACATCTTCTGGAATGATAGGATCTAGAGATGCAGAATTTTGATTGGTAGCAGGCTCTTAATTTTGATTATTCAAGGGTATATCAACCCCTTGACTATTTAGAGTTTGTGCTGCTTCTTGCACCGAACTTACCACTGCCGGTTGAGCGACTTGTTGAGTTATTATTATTTGATGCATAATTTGCATCATAGTAAGCATATCCTTCAGCGACTGCTCAAATGCAGATAGACGTTGTTCTGCATTAGCAGATGACGTCTCTGGTTCGTCTCCAATAGCATAAGATTCAACCTCCCTTGAAGATATAGAGGGATTGGTGTAGAAGTAAGAATCAATGCTATCGATTTTGGACTATAAGGACTGGGTACCCCCAGCTTCTGAGTTAGAAGTCTGTAACTGTCTCTGACTTCTCAATCGAGTATTCTGATATACTCCTTCAAAGTTATCAAGAAGTCGATTAAACTGTTGTTGACCAGGAGTCTGTGAAGAGTTGCGTATTGGACGTCGTCCTCTGTTAGTATGAGATGCCATATTAACTGAGGCACATGACAACTCATGTTCTTGATCTTCAACTGATTGGTGATCATTGTAGCCTAACCGATCAAAAACTGACCGTTTAGACGTCGAACAACAACACTTAATTACAATCTGGTGACACTCATAATGGTGATCTTCTTTTGGAAGTATCACAGGAGACTTTCTGTCTTTACGCTTTTGTACAAGCAACTTACGTAAATCAGAAGGAGTAGAGGATGTAGTCTTCTTTATTATGTTTGGGACAGAAAATCGTTTAGTCCCTTGTGTATAAAGAAGATTACTTGCTGCATTAGCAGAACCAAGCTGTACATCTTTACGCGCTTGGAGTTGCGTGCGTAAATCTTGAGATTTTTTAGCACAAAGAACTCCATCAGCATTATACGTAATTTGTAAGTTTGGTACCTTGCGTAAAGCAGTGTAAGAAGGCTGTTGGTGAAAAACTGAAGTTTTACCAACAATATTTTTATGCTGGTTGCGTGCAGATACATTCACTTTAGATATAATGACATCATTATGAATTTTATCTACACTATCACAGACAGGAGATTTACCTTTACGCGTAGAGCGCAAAACATGAGTATCTGCCACGTCACAGACGGAAGATTTTCCTTTACGCGTGGAGCATAAATTTTGTGTGTCTACCACGTCACAGACGGGAGACTTATTTTTACACTAAGAACGTAAAGCATTGGAGTCTACCACGTCACAGACGGAAGACTTGTTCTTATGCACAGTGCGTAAATTTTGGTTTTTACACGCTGGGCGTAATACCTCATTTTTACGTGCTGGGCGTAAAACTTGGAAATCTTCCTCGTCACCGATGGGAGATAGATTTTTACGCCCGGGGCGTAACACTGAGGCTGCCTCGTAACAAATGGGAGCCTGGTTTTTATGCTGCGACGTATCGCTGAAGTAGAGACTGTCTCATCACTGATGGGAGTCTCCACAACAAGAGTAGGAAGGATGCCTTTGCCTTCAGAGACAATAGGGAGATCCGAGGATGGTTTGGACTTAGGAATCCAAACTTTTCGCATCTTCCGCAATTTCTGAACATTAGAGCAGTGAGCACTACCCCCAGTCCTGAGCATTTCTTCGTAGACAGTCTGGTCGAAGTGTACAACCAGAGTCTTCTTGATCGAACCGACCAACGCAGTATCATATTGAGCAATTGCCTTCTCGTCAGAGGAGAAGGTCGTCACCAGCAGAGTCGCCATTTTGTTTTACTTAACAAAATGCCTAAAAATTGGCTTTTGAAAGAAAACTAGAAAAGTACAAAAAGTACAAATTATTCTGGGAAGTATTGCTATGGAAGTCTGATCTGAAGGCGATCACTTTGTTCCTTGGACCATACGATGATGATGAAGAGTACTGCTAGAAGATGAACAGCCGGAAGAACTAAGTCACCGGAAAGGTATCGATGCACTTGGGCACTGATGGCGAGGTTGAATGCTTTCCTGCTTTGCTTCACCCTGTTTTGGAAGAAAAGATGAAGAAGACTGCTCTGCCAAATCAAAGTCTCTGGGCTCTGATCTCTGTATATTCTCTTGGTGCTATCTATGTGAAAAATAAGTTTATTTGTAGACTTATACCTTTGTGCGTAAAAAGCAGCATAATCCAGTCTTTACGCTAGCAACTGTCACCCACGAGAAGTCACCCTCTGTTCATGTTGACACGTGTCCCATATTTCAACAAAAATAGGGATCACGTACAAACGTTCTTCAATAAGTGTGGCATGATAGCCACGTAGACAACCAACGTTTTAAAGTAGTCAGGAAGGATCGGGCGTAAAATAACCTAAAATATGCCCTGAGCGTAAAGTGGCAAATTGGCGTAAAGACAGCTCAAAATAAACTTTCCAGCGTAAAGTGGCTAAAATAGCCTTGAGCGTAAAACTTAGCCCAAATAGACTTTACGCTCACAATAGCTTTGAGCGTAAAAGCTCTAATAACTATAGTGCGTAAAAAGAAGTAACTTTATTGAGCGTAAAATAGCCTTCTCTGCACATCACACGACAAGTATCGGGTTTGGTGAAAGTCCGATCTTCTCGACTTCTGTGTTTGCATGTTGTCAGCAAAATTATTCTGTCAAATCAAATCTTCTGCATTAAATGCGGCCTGACAGTTTGTCCAGGCGTAAAATTCAATGATCTGCCTTAGCGTAAAGTAGCTCGTGTAATGTCCAATGCAAATAGCCCTGGCGTAAAGTAGCTCATATAAAGTTGCTTGCGTAAAGTCCTCAATTCCTTTGACTTAGTCCACAAAGCACTTTTTACGCTCCTACAACCATATTCTTTTTAACTTTGAAATTGAGTTGTAAACAATTTTTGTCGACTTGTGGTATATTATAAACCGATATTTTGAATCAAAATTCTAAGATGTTTATCTCTGGATATTCTTTATTTTTGGTTTACACACACACACACACACACATATATGTATATATATATATATATATATATATATATATATATATATATATATATATATATATATATATATATATATATAAAATATATGCTTGCATATATATATGCTTGCATCTTCGTAAGTTCTTTTACCATAATCTTTTTAACTTTGAAATTGAGTTGTAAACGATTTGTGCCGACTTGTGGTATATTATAAACTGATATTTTGAATCAAAATTCTAAGATGTTTATCTCTGGATATTCTTTATTTTTGGTTTAATTTCATATTATTAAATTAAATTAATTTGCGTGATAAGCGATCGGAACTATGACCAATTTTCGTGTATGTTGCACCAGTTGCCTACGACTTTCTTTCGGTAACTATAACCATGTTTATTATGATTAAACTGTATTAAATTTTGATATTCTAAAATTAATTTAAATTATATTTTATAATTTATTATCTATCATTTACTTGAAAATCAAGGTATTAATGTAGTAACCTAGACTACTTTAGATAACATGAACCTAGTTTGTTTTAAACCCAAACTTCGTAATACCTTTCTAAAAAGTAAATCATGTAACTTTTGATATGAAATCATGATTATCCCTATTTTTATGATTTAAAATATAAAAAATTTATATCATAATTGGTTCCAAATAAATAGGTAAGTTGGCAACATTGTGTTATTAACTAGACATACAAACTAGATAATTATTTCTTGTATATATTATGATTAAATAATGTTTATAAATATTTTTAATAAATATTTTAGAATTGTTGAAGCATAAAATAAACTTCATAGACCAAGTCAAAGAAGTCGAAAAACTTTACGCAAAGTCAGACTCTACGCAAGTCAAACTAAGTCAGATTCAAGCTCTACGCGAAGATCAAACAGAGTCTAACTCTACGCGAGCTGCTTTACGCAAGAGTCATCTTCAAACTCTATGCTAGAGCGACAGGCTGTCCAGACTGCATTTAATACGCGTGATATTGTTCTGACAGAATAATTTTCTGACAGAACATTGCACAGAAGCCAAGAAGATTTTTGCACCAAATCCAACGCTTGTCGTTTAATGTGCAGATGAGCTACTTTACGCTCAAAAGACCGCTTCCTTTACGCATGAAATTTATTTGAGTTTTACACTCAAGGCTATCTCAGCTACTTTTGTGTGCGTAGAGTTCATTTGAGCTAGTTATACGCTCAAGGCTACTTCTTAGCCGCTTTACGCAGGAAGCTTGTTTTAGGTTATTTTACGCTCAATCTTTTTTGGCTATGTGAGAACGTGGTCTGCATACGTGGCTTTTATGCCATACTTATCGAGGAACGTGTGTACGTGTTCTTCCTATATTATTGAAGTTGTGGGACACGTGTCACCATTCGTAGAGACCATAACTCTATATGGGACACATGTCATTATCTGTAGAGGTCAATTTTCAATCATGGGTGGCAGTTACTTGCGTAAAGACTCAACATTGACGCTTTTTATGCACAGAGGGTCTAGTCTATAAATAGACTTATTTTTAAACAGAAAACACAACAGATCACATAGAGATCAGAGCCCAGATACTTTGAGAGTAAAGTGATTTTCTAGAGCATTTCTCTTCAACTTTTCTTCAAGAACAGAGTGAAGCAAAGCAGAAAGCATTCGACCTCGCCATCAGTGCCCAATGTGTCGATACCTTTCTGGTGACTTAGTTCTTTCAACTGTTCATCTTCCAGTAGTTTTTCTTCATCATCATCGTGTGGTCCAAGGAACAAAGTAATCGTTCTCAGATCCGACTTCCATAGTAATACTTCCCAGAAACAACTTGTACTTTTGTACTTTTTTCGTTTTCTTTCAAAAGTCTTTCAAGGGCATTTTGTTAAGAGAAACAAAATGGCAACTCTGCTGGGGACGACTTTCTCCTCCGACGAGAAAGCAATTGCTCAATATGATGATGTGTCGATTGGATCGACAAAGAAGACTCTGGTTGTTCAATTTGACCAGACTGCTTACGAAGAAATGCTCTGAACTGGGTGTGGTACTCGCTGCTCCAATATTCAAAAATTATGAAAGGTGCAAAAAGTTTGGATTCCTAAGTCCAAAGCGCCCTCTGATCTCCCTGCTGTCTCTGAAGGCAAGGGAATTCTTCCCACTCCTGTTGTTGGGGCTCTCGTCTGTGACGAGGCAGTCCCTACTTCAGTTTTGTGCCCAGTGCGTAAAGTTCAGTCTCCCGTCTGTGACGTGGTAGACGCTCAAGTCTTGCGCTCTACGCGTAAAGGCAAATCTCCCGTCTGTGATGTGGCAGATACTTCTGTTTTGTGCTATACGTGTAAAGGCAAATCTCCTGTCGATGACATGGTAGATAAAGTTCACAATAATGCTTTTGCATCTAAAGTAAACTTGCCTACACGCGTGCAGCATAAAAATAAGTCTTCTGTTACTATGACAGACAATTCCTTTGGTTTATCCAAGGAGAATAAAAATTGTGGCAAAGCTTCTGTTTTACGCCAACAATTTTTTAGTGCTACTTTACGCAAAGTACCTAATCTTAGGATTACACGCAATGCTGATGGAGTTCGCTGTGCACAAAAATCAACTCCAGATTTACGCACACACCTTCAAGTGCATAAAAATGCACAGCTTTCTGCCAATGAAGCTAGTAATCTTTTTTTTACGCAAGGGACTGGATATTTCTCTGTCCCAAATATAAAAAAGCAGATATTTCATTCTAATTCTTCTGATTTATGCGAGTTGCTTGTACAAAAGCATAAAAATAGAAAATCTCCTGTGACACTCTATCACGACCCGCACCCGGATATACGAATACGAATACGTGGGCCACGCCCATCCTACGCCGCAGTATCGGTGGTAGAACGTTGTCTAGTACCCAATAAATATACACTACATCTAGAAGGTCCATGAACTACAAATGTACTCAATCACGACCCAATATCTAAAGAAGATAAGACAGGAAAGATGACTAAGGCACAAGAACCCATCAGAAACTACTAGAAGGAATCATAAGACAGGAAATAAAGAAGAAAAAACAAGACAAACTAAGGACAACTACCAGGCAACTCGCATAGAAGAATAGTGAGATCCACCTCAGCTAGCAACATCATGAAGTCCAATAATGGTATAACAACTCCTAAAATATTATCAACGGTATCCTGTCAGGAAAATGAGCAAGTACAAACACTAACAGCAGTTCCATATGAATTGACAAATTCTATAAGAGACAGTATCATGAAATACAAGACAAAGATATAGGATGACTTGGGAACCATTCGGAAGCTAAGTTACAACCCTTAAACCAAACAAGGACCAGAGTTGTAACCCTTCTCCCGAGCAAAACTTAGTCTCCAATTAAGGTACAACATAAAGGCATGTAGAACATGTGAGTAACTGAATATCATAGCATGGTGAGAAAGTACTGAATGTAGAACAGAGCAGGACATAAGATAAAGTAAATATAAAATGTGCCTTGAATTATTAGAGCGTTATGTGATCGGCTTGGGATATGTTACAAGGATGACTATCCACTTGGCCCGACAATCACAAAAAAATCTAGAAAGGGTCATGCCGGCCAACCTGGATAGCAGGTACAAGGAAAATAGGATCTCGCTACACCCTACGTGAGGGGAGAGTGGCACAAGCACAAGAATATAGTGACATGGTGGCTTTGATCACATAACCCCTAATAATTCCCCATCCCCGAATAGTATAATGGACCTGGACATGACACGTCATGACACGGGATTCCCTAAGAGGATAGCTACTCCCTTTCAGGAATCAGTGTCTATACAAGTACAGGGAACAAGACTGGAAATGTACATATATGCCAAGAAAGTCCAGGAACAACATCTCATGTCATGATCCAACATATACTAGTCCGTGAACTATCGTGACTGGAAATTGAGTAAGACACTACAACTGAATCGGATATAGCAGATATCAAGACAATGAAAACTATCAGTGAATGTACTCGCCTGCGGTCCTGAGCTGTCAAATGGGGTCAATGCTCAGAGTGATGCCACGGACCTAAAGATAAGATATATATGTAAGCTAATTAGGGTTCAACAGTATTAGGCTTGATTCTATAGTATAAGCTACGCAATCTGGGTCAGACTCAGTCCACTAAGTCAAACTAGGTCACACTGACTCACACTAGGTCAAACTAGGTCACAAGAAGTCAAACCAAGTCAAACTAGGTCAAACTGGGTCAATAGTTGACTTACAGTTGACTTTTAGTCAACTCTGGTCAACTCTAGGTTAAACTAGGCTAATGTTGACTAACAGTTGACTTTTGGATCAACTGGTCAACTCTGGTCAAGTTCTAGATATTTCTAGGCCAAGTGTTGACTGATAGTTGACTTTTGGTCAAAGCAGTCAAACTTGGTCAACCGAGGTCAAAACTAGCCTAAGCATACTATTCCTAATATTTACCTACCAAGATACCATATATCTTGGTCAAACAGGATCAACTCTAATCTAAGAATTTAATATCAAGTTGTATCTCGTTATTCGTACATCGAAACCTATGACACGTAAATCGAGATAAGATAATCAACGGTAAGGTTAATAATCTTATCACAGTGATCCACATGATCATCTTGCCAATTTCAGCGATGTGAGATCACTGGAATCGACTGGTCTCAGTTTCGTTGTACTAATTCCGAAATACGAAATAAATAAGAATTAATTATAATAAAAGGTAATACATAGAGAAATATCTACAAACACTGTCGGATGATAAAACAAACATCACCAACGTGTCCAGAATGGTCAAATCAGCTAGGATAACCTATCCATAAGTCCAATTTGGACACAGGGGCAAAAAGGTAATTTTGGGTCAAAACGGTGTCCGTGTCGGACCCGCTTTGCACCGAAAAATATGCAAGAATACTAGTCCACTAAACCTAACAAATTATATGTCCACAAATCCAGAATGACGATACGAACCCAATGGTTTATCCAGAATTGGATTCCGTTGACTCGATCTCAAATTGGTCCGTTGACCAGGACATTAAAATTCTGATTTGCACGAAAAAGTGTGTCAGAGCCAATGTCCTCAAAACTTAGCAAATTATATGTCAACGAGTCCAGAATGACGATACAAACTCAACGGTATATCCAAAATTGGATTCCGATGAGCCGATCTCAAA
Source organism: Iris pallida (assembly GCA_029216955.1). Classification (NCBI taxonomy): domain Eukaryota; kingdom Viridiplantae; phylum Streptophyta; class Magnoliopsida; order Asparagales; family Iridaceae; genus Iris; species Iris pallida. Next base: position 7,007,131 of record JANAVB010019794.1, read on the forward strand.
ATGACCCGTTGACCCGGATATTGGTATCCGACTTGCACCGAAATATGTGCCGAAACCAATGTCCACTAAAACCTAGCAAATTATATGTCAACGAGTCCAGAATGATGATACGAACTCAACGGTATATACGAAATTGGATTCCGATGAGCCGACATCAAAAAGTCCCTTTGACCCGGACTGTGGGGCCCACTTTGCACCGAATTACGTGCCAGGGCCCACGTCCTTCAAATCTAACAAACTTGATATATAAATATGCCAGAACGACATCACGAGTCTACTGGTGGTGTCAGAAATTGAACCTGGGGTCCCGGGTTCAAAAATAGAATTTAACAAGTTGGAAATTACAAATTCGGACGGCCAACTTTGGCGTCGAATTCAACCAATCAAACGTGCTCACAATGAAACGAAACTTGAGGAGATGGAAGAGGGTTATACCAGCTACGTACAGGAACTAGTGGCATGCTAGACGGAGTTGCGATGGAGGAGATACGAACTGACGAAGTTGGCTCCGCAAAACTGTCCAAAAATAACACAATTTAAACGGTCAACTTGGTGGCCGATTTTGATGTATCAAACGATAGAATTAATGGACAAAAATTGAGGAGAGTGAAGATGGATATACCGAGATTGTGATGAAGCAAAGAAATTGTCGATCCAACGATCGGATTTCTCGAAAATCGTACACGAAGTCGCTGCGATAAAACATCGTTTCAACTTCGTTTCCGAGCTCGTCACGACGGGAACCCGTGCCAAACGCACGAATCGCCTCCGATACATATCGGAGAGAGGAGCAGAGGCCACAGGGCTTGCCTGGGGGTGCACCCGACTAAGGGGGCCGGCCACGGCGGTCACGGCCGGCGGCGGCGGCGCTGTACCGCACGGCCTGCTGTGCTCGGCCGGCAGCTGCTGTCGCCATTGCGTGCTGCTGTTTGTTGTTGCGCTGGCCGCGTGGGGGGGCTAGTCGGCCTGGCGCGACAGTACAACCAAAGGGCACGATGGGTCATGGTGGTTGCCCGGCGGTGGAGGGGTGGTGTCGGTTGAATGGTGGAGGTGGTGGTATTGAGGTGATGATGGAGGTGGTGAGAATGGAATAGTAAAGGTAAATGTCATGTGTGGTTGTAAAGAGGAGGAGAAGGGAAGTCGGGAAGGAGCTCAGGAGGAGGTTGAGGTGGTCGGGCTTGGAGGAGATGAAGTCGGCCATGGTTAGATGGTGAAGATGCTATTGTATATTGGAGATGAGAGAGAAAGATGGAAAGAATTGTATGTGTGTGTGTATATTAATATATATAAAGAGGGTGGGATATTTAGAGAGAGAGATAGATATTTAGAGAAAGATATTTAGAGAGAGAGGGCCTGTACTGTCGGCCATGAGGTGATGGGGGTGATGGTATGGTGGGAAGGAGAGAGAGTGTGAGAGAGAGTTATATATATATGTATATATATATATATATATATATATATATATATATATATATATTTAATATATATATATATATATATATATATATATATATATATATATATATATTAATGGAGAGAGAAATAGATACTTATATACAAGGAGGGTATTTTTGAGTAGGGAAAAAGGCAAATGCAATAGTGAGATGTAGGGGTAGTTATGACAGGGGTTACACCAAATTGGGTTGGGTGTTAGGCTAAGTTTGGACAAGCTTGGGACCAAGATTTAATTAAATAATAAATTAAACCAATTAAAATCACGGATGGAATGGGAGCACAAGAGAGATCCAATCGGTGGCACGCAAGTGGCACGTACATGGTAGACTCAAAACAGGCCAGGGCCATATATTGGGCCAAACAGATTGGACCGATGTCGACCCAGAAATTAAGTTGGAAGTTGAGTCACGAATTACGACAAACTATAAAATGGTTTAAATTGACCCGAATGTTGCACGAAACAAATGAAGCACAAGGGAACAAGTTTGAGTGGGACACTATATATCAACATGAAGATAATCTCGTCTACTACAAACTTCAAGAAGAAAGTTTCCAGAGACTGACATCCCTGATGCTCTAGAAATCCAAGTCACGGTAAAGAGCATTTAAAGATCAAAATTAATTAAATAAAATAAATTATCGAGAATAAATTATTTAGAAAATTCAAAAATAGATCCGGAAATTCAGGGGGCTTACACACTCCCCCAAGAAAACCATCATTGTGAGTGTCACCAAATTGTGATCAAGTGTTGTTGTTCCGCTACCAAACGGTCAGTTTTCGACCAATTGAACAACAATGTACCTCAGCAACAAATTGATGACCAAGAATATGAGTTGTCTTATGCATCAGTCAATATGGCATCTCATATCAATAGAGGACGACGTCCAAGACGCAATTCGTCCCGGACTCCAAGTCAACAAAGGTTTAACCAAATTCTTGACACTTTTGAAAGGGTATATCAACATACTCGGTCAAGAAGTCAATGACCTTTAAACATACATTCTTCGGATTCAGAAGCTGGGGGTACCTAGTACTTGGAGTCAAAAACTTATAGCGTTGATTCATATCTCTACACCAATCCCTCTGTATGTTCAAGAGAGGTTGAATCTTATGTTATCAGAAAAGAACCAGAGACTTCTACTTTTAATACAGAACAACGTCTTTCGGCGGTGGAACAATCGCTAAAGGATATGCTTGCTATGATGCAAAATATGCATCAAATAATAATGACTCAGCAAACAGTCCAACCGGCAGTGGTAACACCGGTGCAGGTAGCAGCGCAAGCTCAAGATAGTCAACGGGTTGACATACCTTTGAATAATCTGAGTCAAGAGCCTGCTATTAATCAAAATTTTGCATCTCCAGATCCTCTCATTCCAGAGGATGTACCACCTCCGGTGGGGGTTACGGTACATCCAGCCACTATTTAATCAAATGTGCTTCCTCAAACTAGTGAAGCTATTCAAGTAATGCGTGAGTTAAAAGCACAGTTTGAGGTTCTTAAGCATAAAGATCAGCTCCAGAGGTTGGGGATCAAGCAACCTTATCCTTCCTATTGGAATGATGTACCTTTTTCTTCCAAATTCAAGCCACAATCCATGGTTTTATTTGATGGAAAGGCATCTCCAAGTAAATATATCAATTATTTTAATATTATGACTATACATCTACAGAAGAATGATGCTCTTCTCACCCGAGTTTTTATTGGTGTTTGACGGGTACTGCATACGACTGGTATTATAGTCTACCCGACAATTGTATATCGTCTTTTGACGAATTTAAAGTAATTTTTCTCTCTCGTTTCTATGAAGGAGGGATGGATATGAATATGTCCTCCTTAATAGAAATTAAACAAAAACAGAAAAAAGATACTCGGACGTTTATTGAACGTTTTCGACAGGCTACTTTAAAAATGCCTCCTGGTTGCCAGATTCAGCATTAATCGATACAAGCAAAATGAATCTGCGACCATCCATCGTTATTTTTACAGGCTCTCAATTCACAGATTGGGCCTCGTTTATTATAACAGCAGTTTTAGTTGAGACTAATGATAGATTGGCTCGTGAACATGAGATGATCTTCGCCTCAGAAGACAAAGAAAAGAGAGCCACTTCAGGTAACAATGCTGGTAATCGTAATAGGAAAGGAAAGAAAACCCTAGTGGTAAACCTTTCGAAATCCAAAGCTACCCCAAGTAATCCGGAGTCTTCTAAGCCGAAAAAAGAATACTCTTTCGATGACAGTGATATTCCTGGGATATTTTAATGTCTCGTGAAGGGCGGTAAACTCCAGATTCTAGAGCCAAAACGACCAAATGAAGTGGATTTGGTTTATAATCCCAAGTATTGTATCTATCACAGATACATAAATCATCCTACGAAAGCTTGCTATGTCTTGAAGAAGAAAATTCAAGAGTTGATAAATGGTAAAGCTATTGCTTTAACTAATGATGATCATACAGTCACAGCCAATATGATTTCTCTTCAATTTGGAGGTTTTCCTCCACAGCAAGTTCCTGATGGAGTTATCCCAATTCCAAAGACGACGATGAAGATTGTGAATCTTCCACCACCCAGAAATAAAAGTGAAGAATTGGTGCCTCTCACTTTAAAAAATGGTGAAATCATGTGGGTACACCCTGACTTAGTACCTGAAATGGAGCATGAAAGTAAAATTTCAAAATCCAAGAAAGGTCAAAAAGTCAAAACCTGTAATATGATTTCTCATGTTGTTATTTCAGACCATGATGATTCTGATCATCTGTGGGATGACATCCCTTTGGAAGATAGGCTAAAGGGTTTGAACATATGCCCTCCGAGTTTAGCTCCTCCTACCAAACTAAAGCTCACTCATCAGCAGTAGTTAGCAATGAACAGTGTTCCTTTGTACTGCTGTTTATGAGAAAGCTCCAGTTGGGATTGCATATCCTGCATCCAGAGCTTCTACCTTGGTAAAAATAGAGGTCTCCATTCCTTCATCATCTGCTGAAACATCTGTTGAAAGTCTGCTACCCGCTCACATGTACAGTCAACAATCGGTTCATCTCATAAAAAAAATGGGCTATGACTTTCAAAAAATGGAAGGCTTGAACTATGGTAAAGGTATATGAGTTCCTTTACAAATTCACGGCCAGAAATCCTCTGTCGGATTGGGATTTGAAGTTCCTCATAAAAAATCTCGTAAGAAAAAGACTAAGGGAAAGAAGACTAAATCCTGTAATATGGTACTTCATTCTCTTGAGTCTGAAGAAGAGTCCTCTACCGGTACAAGATCTGGGAAGGAATACCACAAAGATTATGAAGGAACTTCCAAAGAAGCGGAAGACACCGCTGAAACACTACCGACTCAGTCATCTTCTGTTCCTACTGAGACAAGGCCTTCTAAACCTCCAGTGGTTGAAAAAGGGAAACAGAAGGCAGTACGTTTTGACGTTCTGCTGAAGTCTAGTTCAAATCAAGGGTCGATGAAATCCTATAAATTTGACATACTAGCCCAGTTAGCCAATACTCCGGCTAGGCTCTCTATTTTTGAGTTACTTCGTCTTTCTAAAGAAAGTCGAGAAACTTTGAGTGAAGCTTTGCTACAAGCGGATTCATGCTTAGCTCAACTCAAAAATCCTGATAATATACCAGTGTCATGTCCTCAATGTCACAATGTGATGGAATCAATTCCTAACATTACTTTCACACAAGAGGATATGCTGTTAAAGCATAATCGACATGACAGGCCTTTGTGTTATACAGAGTATATTGATTCTACTGAAATTGATAGGATTTACATTGATCCTGGGTCTTCTATTAGCATTATTCTTCAAAGTATGCTACGACCCTTGAGGATTCCTACTAGTGAGTTGACTTATAATAGTACGATAATTGTTGGTTTTAATTCTGGAAATAGTAAACCATTGGAGAAGATTCGTCTGAAGATTCAAATAGGTGATCTTCAAACCATGGCAACCTTCTATGTTATCAATTCAGATGTATCTTACAACATCCTACTCGGAAGACCATGGATACATGAGCATAATTTTGTACCTTCAACTCGCCACCAATGCTTTAAGTATGTGGATTCTCAAGGGATTGTGAAGACTGAATTTGCAGACATTAATCCTTTTAAAGGTGTTGAAGCCTATTTCTCTGATTTAATACTCTATAAACAGGAGCATATGAAGGAAATATCTGATATGGCTGAAGATAGAACACCTGCAGAAGATCAATCGATTTCAGAAGATCAATTGCCTTCAAAATATCAACCCTTGATGGTTAAGGTTAAAGGTCGAATTCAACCCCAACCTGTCAATGATGAACCTTTGGTGATTAAATCAAAGGAAGAACTCAAGCTACTTCTGATGAAGTTGTGAGGATTTCGGTCAAAAGTCGGGTTCAAGCCAACACTGGTGATCAGCCTCTCATGATCAAGGTCAAATGACATACTTCTTGTGCAACTGATCCAGAACCACTGGTTATCAACTTTGGCAAGACTATGCTGAAGACGGATGATGGTCCGTTAATGATCAATCCAAAGCGTAATAGTCAGTCTGTAAATAATGTAAATATTGATCACTCTGTATTGTCTCATTTTAATGAAGATTTCTTTTTGGAGTATATGGCTGTCAAATTTATTGAAAGAATGACTTTATCTACTGATAATCAAAGTCATCAACATAAAACTGACATAAATACAGAGGAAACCGTATATATTAATCATAAAGAGAATTCTTTTCCTCCTTATGTCGATATTGGACCCTATGCTCAGAGGTTCCTAACATCTTCTCCTTATCTTCTACCTGTAGCCTCATCATCACAAGCTTGTGTAACTTATAGACTTCACGAAGAATCTTATTTTGTGATCCCGTCTAATAAGAAAAAAAGCGTTAAATTGTGTTTGGCTTGGCCAAAAATGTTCCTGTTATTCAGACAGATAATCTCGTAGAGAAAGATAAGGGAAAAAACTCAGAATTGACAAATATAGTCAACAATCTCTTAAGATTATCCAGAATGTAGGATATGATTTGAAAACCATGCTAGGTCTCAATCAAGGCAAAGGTAGACAATTACCGTTATGTGGTGATCTATTTTATCAACGAACTCATCATGGTTTGGGATATGATCTATCCCACATGTTTAATAAAGATATACAAGAAGAATTTTCTTTCAGTTCTTCACAATCCTCAGATTCTGAAGAAATCCAGTTTATTGAATCTGATACATCCCACATGTTTAATGAAGATATGGAAGAAGAATTTTCTTCCAGTTCTTTACAATCCTCAGATTCTAAAGGAGTCCAATATGTTGAATCTGAGCGCGTCTTTTCAGTCAATATGGTTCAAACCGATAGTGAATCTGAACTATTTAAAAATGACCCATGGGCACAACAAATGGACACTCAGTGGGAGCTTCGGTTTAAACAACGATAGCCACCCACAGAAGATGAAATCGTCCAGATTGATGTTGGAGACGAAACCACATCAAAGCCAATATTTATCAGCAAAAATCTTTCTGAGAATGAAAAAGAAGATTTGATAAAGCTAATTAAAGAATATATTGATATCTTTACATGGAGCTATGAGGATATGCCATGTTTGGATCCTAAAATAGCTACCCATAAGCTCAATATCCTTCCTAATGCCAAACCTGTAAAACAACAGCAGTGGCATTTTCGACCGAATAAGATGGATGCAATTGAAGTAGAAGTCAAAAAGTTGATTACATATGGCTTTGTCCGTGAAGAGCAACACCCAGATTGGGTTGCCAATATTGTTCCTATCATAAAGAAGAATAGAAAAGTTTGAGTTTGCATAGATTTTCGAGATCTAAATGCAGCTTGCCCAAAAGATGAATTTTCACTTCCAATCACTGATGTCATGATAGACAACACTTGCGGTTTTGAACGCATGTCTTTCATGGACGGATTTTCAGGATATAACCAAATTAAGATGCATCCAGAAGATGAAAAGCATACTGCTTTTCGTACACCCCTTGGAGTTTATTGCTATACAGTTATGCCTTTTGGTCTGAAAAATGCCGGGGCTACCTATCAAAGAGCCATGAGCAATATATTTCAAGAACATCTGTGAAAGATAGTTAAATTTTATGTAGGTGATATCGCTGTCAAAAGTCGATTAAAGGATGATCACATTCAAGATTTGAAGACAGTATTCGAGTTGATGCGTCGACATCAATTAAAGATGAACCCCACTAAGTCTTTCTTAGGGGTTTCTAGTGGCAAATTTTTGGGATTTGTCATTACTTCTCAAGGTATTCATGTTGATCCTGATAAGGTTAAAGAAATTCTTGAAATGTGTCCTCCACGTAATCTGAAAGAACTCCGTGGCTTTCAGGGTCGCATTGCTTATATCAGGAGATTTATATCAAATCTCTCTGGGAGATGTCAACCTTTCTCTCGTCTATTAAAGAAAGGTGTATCATTTGTTTGGGATGAAGCATATCAAAAATCCTTCAATGACATCAAGCAATACCTTACAAATCTACCTGTTCTAGTACCTCCAGTAGTGGAAAGACCATTTTTGTTGTATGTTCGAGCATTAGATCACTCTCTTGGTGCTCTTCTTGCACAGAAAAGTGATAAGGGTCATGAACAGGCAATTTATTATCTCAGTCGAATGATGGTTGGGCTAAACACAGGTATACTCCTGTGGAAAATGAATGTCTAGCCTTGGTTTTTGCCATTCAAAAGACACGATATTATGTGTCATGACAAACTATTCATGTCATATCCATAATAAATCCTATTCGGGTATTGATGAGAAAGCCGAGTATCCTTAACTCCTGGTTAGCCACCTGGACAATGTGTTGCTTACTCCCTATGATATGGTCTACATACCTCAAAAATCAGTGAGGGGTCAAGCATTAGCTGACTTCTTAGCAGCTCACCCTATACCTAAAAATTCCAAGCTATATGAGGATATTCCAGATGAAGTCGTAGATTGCAACATGACTTTGAGGGATGATATTTGGCAGCTATACTTTGATGGAGCATCACGAGTTGGGCCTAAAGGCAATATTGTCTCCGGAGTAGGCATTGTCTTGGTCACTCCTGATAAAATGGTTATATACCGTGCTTATTCCCTCAATGAACCATGTTCCAATAATGTGGCAGAATATAATGCTCTGCTAATTGGTCTTCAAGTAGCAAAACAATTGGACATTGAGTTCCTGGAAGCTTATGGAGACTCTCAACTGATTGTCAATCAGGTCAGAGGGACATATGAAGTCAGAAATCCTGACCTCGTTCCATATCATCAAGTGGTAATCGAATTGGCTCTTTCATTCAAAGGATTCTGCATTGAATTCGTACCACGTTCGAAAAATTTGGAAGCTGACGCTTTGCTAGTTTAGCTGCGGATTTAGCAGTTCCAATTAGAAGACAAATCATTACTTTGTTGGATAGAGATCTATTCTATGTCAAGAATAATTTGTACATCGAACATAGTTATGCTATAGAATCAAATTCTCAGCAAAGGGATTAGAGAAGTCCATTTATTGATTATGCGGTTTATGGGATTTTATCTGAAGATCCAAAAGAGGCTGCATCAATCAAAAGACGATCATTTCGATTCTATTATGATTCTTCAATGCATATGTTATATCGTCGTTCTTATGAAGTACTTTTGTTGCGTTGTCTTTCGGAAAGTGAGGCTAAGCAAACACTTCGTGAAGCTCATGACGGAGTTTGTGGTGCGCATCAACCAGGTCCAAAATTACAGGACCGTATTCGAAGAATGGATTATTATTGGCCTTCTATGATAGCAGACACTGTGGATTATACCAGACGGTGTAAAGCATGCCAGATTCATATTGACTTTATTTACCAACCCTCTGAATTCTTATATCCTACAGCAGCTTCTTAGCCTTTCAAAGCTTGGGGCATGGATATTATTGGTCCGATTAATCCTCCTTCTGTCAAAGGACATCAGTTTATCCTGGCTATAACCGATTACTTTTCTAAATGGGCAGAAGAAGTTCCTCTTGTGGAAGTAAAAACGTCTAATGTGGTTAGCTTCATTAAACATCATGTCATTTTTTGTTTCGGAGTTCCTCGAAGGATAATCCATGATAATGAACCACAATTTGCCAGTCAGACGTTTTATCGATTTTGTGATAAGAATCAGATCCAGAACATAGCTTCTACGGCTTATAATCCAGCTGCTAATGGTTTAGCGGAAGCTTTCAACAAAACTATTATTAAACTTCTCAAAAAGTTCGTCTCTTCTAATAAACGTGATTGGAATGAGAAACTTGGAGAATTTTTATGGGCTTATCGAACAACAGTCCGAACTCCCACTGGTTTTATACCATTCTCACTGGTTTACGGATGCGAGACTGTTCTTCCATTGGAAATCCAGATCCAGTCTCTTAGAATAGCCATTGCTAATGACCTAACCTCTGAGAATAATGATCATTTACGACTCCAAGAACTTGAAGGACTAGACGAGAAGCGTCTTCAAGCACAACAGCACATCGAGTTATATCAAGCCCGCATATCTCGAGCTTTCAACCGTAAAGTTAAAGAGAGGGTATTCAAAGTCGGTGAGCTAGTCTTAGCTGTCCGAAGACCTATGGTTATGACTCATAAGAGCAAAGGCAAATTCCAAGCTAAATGGGAAAGTCCTTATGTAGTCGAGACAGTATTTTCCAATGGTGCCTATAGGTTATCGGAACCTAATGGAGATTTGATTATGATGCCAATTAATGGTAAATTTTTAAAGAAATATTACGTTTGAATTTCTTCCTTATTCTCCAGCTACCAAGGTTTGGTTAAGCTGAAGAATTATTTATTCTCCTAAAAAGAGAATTTTGATTTTCTGTCTTACCAACTAATTCCAGAAAGAAAAAGATTTATTATTTATTATGTCTTCATTACCTCTGAATAAATTTTAAATCTACTTCTTTTCCTTATTCATCTATCATGTCCATATTACCTCTGAATAGATATTAATCTATTTTCTTTGAGTCATTACAATCTATTATGTTCATATCACCTCTGATAGTATTGTATGCTCTAAAAAGAAAATAAGATGTCATGACCCGATCCTAAATTGTTGGGTCGAATCGGATCATGCCCAGCCTGCACCGTTATGAGACGGCGGCAGTAACCTGTATCCAATTGCAGGTAATCACAACAACATAATATATTTGTCACAACTTCTAAAATTACGAATATTAAAACTTGTCCAACAAAAAGATTCATTTGATACATCTGATAAAATAAAACTATCTTTTAATCCAAACATCAAAACTAAAAGGAAAATTATCATCTAGAAAGTTGGCTCATCAGGCCCGAGATCAACATCGTCCGATTGGGACTCTTGCAGCACAGCTGGGTAGAGCTCAGGATCGTAATAGCTATTAATCAATAGCTCAGCATCATCAATGGAACCTATTGGGGGTGGAGAATCCAGTCAGGAAAGGAGCAATGTACAATTATGAAAATCTAACAATTCAACTAATAATTAGAAATTTGCAATTTTAAACAGTTTGAAATACTTGAACAATATTTTCCATAATTGAGAACAATATGATTTGAGTATGTAATGCTTATGACCGGCTTGGGTTGTACAATAGTATCCTAGTGATACGATACGGCTTATCCTCGTGTGAAAAGGAGTAAGCTCGCACAATTATGCAATATAAAGGTATTGGTCATAGAACACTATACTACTCCCCCATCCCACAATCAATAACAACCATTACTCGAGGAGAGAGTTCCGTGTAGCAATGTGGTTTAATCTTGCAATATTATAATTAATAATTAAATTAAAAAAATAAACATAACCGTACTTGCCTTGGTTTATAACTGGATTTGAAATCGGTACCGGGAAAGGATTCAGACTCGTCCTCGAAATTCTACATTTGAGAAGTTCTGACTTAGAACCATATTTGAACCATATCTAGGTGTTCTAGTTATAATCTCTAAAATTTGATCCTAGTCAAGTTTTATGTTATTCTATCATAACACGCGTATCGATGCGATTTACTTATTAATAATTTACAAAATAAAAGTCAATTTAATATTTTATTGGAAACAATGGTAGTTACAGGTTATTTGGCAAAACTTGGTATTTTCATAATATATATATAACTAGTCTTTCTTTTTAATGAGAAATCATGAATTTGTTAAATTACAAACTTATAATTTTACTATCTATTTAATGTGAGAAAATCTTATAAATTTTCTATAATTCAAAATAATATTCTTTTAATATTTTACACGTCTACGACAAAACCAATAAAACCAGAAAAGAAAGTTAAAAAGCTACGCTACACAAATACAGGGCCACAGAAATAAAGATAAAAACTGGGTTTATGCCCTTATAAATTATTACATCAATTAATTAAATAAAAATACTGGTGAACTCTGAACGCCGGGAAGTGGTCCATTCAGCATGCCGAGGCCCTATACTCAAAATACTATTGACCAGTAATACGTTCTAAAATAATAATTTAATTAAAAATATAAAAATACGACAAGTCTCAGACTTGGTCCAAAATATTATGTTGTATTCTAGCTTATGCCTCAACGTCCAGAAATTCCAGTTTCGTTTGTATTTCACTAGGGTCTACAGACCGATACGGTCATTGCCCGAAAATGATACAAAAACCATATTTAAAACCAACCATTCAAGTTGTAATTCGATTTGCAAAGGCCGGGATTTGGAAATAGTTTTATTCAAACTTTAATATATTTTTCGAAAATTTGGGCAGCACCTCCTCTATAATTGGGACAATCCAATCCTGGGAAAATGCCAATCAACACCAATACATATCCCAAACCATAAAATATAACCAAAAACTACAGAACATTTCCGAAATAAAATTTGGAAAACCAGAAATGAAATTCGGAAAACCGAAAACCACAGAATCAATCACAAAACCATATACAAGATAATCTGGAAAATCCGAACTTAACTCAAAAATTTTGAGAACACAGAAATCACAAAACAAAGTCAAATCTACAGAATCATTCCGAAAGGGAGTTCGGAAAATTCGAATCCACGAATCGATCCGGTTTCTATAACGGGATCGGGGACCATGTCATCATCGACACCATGGAAGTAACACGGGAATACGGAAGATACCTCGGGTGCTCGGCTAGAGCTCTCTGATGAGTAAAATAGGAGAAAAGATGAATCTTGCGGTCTCGAGAAAACTCTAGAATACTCGAACAGCAAATATCGGCCACGAAAAAAATGGATATGGAAAACCCGCGGGGTCATCGTAAGGTCTTGGGTCGTGAACAGCAGCGGGGAGACGCTGGACCAGGACACGGGGCACGGACATGCGAAGGGATGCAGCGGTGGAGGGGGTCCCCGCTGGGGAAGGATCGACGGCGGGGAGGCCGAGCGGGACAGGGCGCTACAGGGAGTCGATGGCCGTGCAGTCGGCCTGGGGCCGCGGAGAAGCTGGCGCACCGAAGGAAGACGGAGGAGGGTTACCGCGCAGGGGTCGCTGCACTTGCGCAGGGCCGGCGGGAGCTTGGGCGGCCGGGTTCGGATGGGAATTTTGGTGATAGGGCTTTGGGGATGATGGATGAGTTGATAGAGAGGGAGAGGGCTTATATAGGATAGATATTTCGGTGTTACGGGAGGGGAAAGGAAGGGTCGAGAGTTTCGGAATGGGAGGGGGCTCGGCCGTTGGTCGTTTGGTCGAAAACGGAAGGGAAATGGAAAGGACGGCTATGTTAGAAAAAATGAGAGAGAGAAAGAGAGAGAGAGTTTAAGAGTTTAATTTTTTTATAAATATAATTTTATTTATTAAAAATAATCTGGTTATAATTATAAATAATCTTTAAAATGAAAACCGAGTTGGGTTCGGTTTCGGAAATGGATTCGAGATGGGTTTAGGACGGGTCAGGCCAAAATAAATAAAATTCCATGAATAATAATTTTTCTAAAAAAATATGATTTTTCCTAATTTAACAATTAGTAATGATAATAATAATAATTTAACAAACAAATTTATCCAATTAAATAAAATGTAATTGGAACCAAAAATTATGGGTTTTACACAAGATTTGTTATCTATCATGTCCACATTACTTCTGGATAGATATATCTACTTTGTTGAGTTTTGAAAACTTATCATGTTCATATTATTACCTCTGATAATTGTTTTCTATCTCACAACCATTTTATAAAAGAAAAATGTTTCATTCATTGCATGATTTAAAATATTACAGCAAAAGAAATACAGAATACAAAATTCTTTATTGATGATATGAAAGGAAGAATACAAAATTATTTATTTCCTAAGGTGGAGCAGATACATCTTCAAGCATTTTCTGCACGAGAACTCAGTACAGTTGTAGTAGCTATGGTGCGATGAGCCTCTACAGTACAAAGATGCAAGAGTTCGGCAAAAGCAGCTATCATCTTATCCTTGGCATCATCAAGGGTTTTATGGTAGCTTCAGTACCAAAGACCTTCTCTTCCAGTATTGAGCTCTGTGCCAGATGTTTGTCTCGAGTTGCAATCATCTGCTCTCTCTGCCTTCAATCGAGCCAATTCTGCCTCAACTTCACGAATTCTATCATTTTGTTGATAGATTCTCATGTTTGAAGTTTCATAGGCTTCTCTATGTGTCTCCAGCAGGGGTTTAATTTTATTCAATAAAGCTCGCTCCTTGGCAACTTTGCTATTGTAGTCTTGGAGAGATTCCTTAAAAATAGTCTCCCGAGTGATGTATTCAGCTGATAAAGCATCATACTAGATCTGGATGAGACTTTCAAGGGTTTCACTTGACAGCCTTAGATATTCCTTAATAGGTTGTTCAAGTCCTTCTACTACTTTCTCTAGAGCTGCTGCTCTCTCAGCATCATTGAACATAGCAACATTCCCAATGGTGGGAGCAATCGCAGCCTTTAAGCTTTCATAATTTAATCCCTTCTTCAGGACCATTTTGATCAAGGCCGCCAAGGTTTTATAGAAAGCTTCAGTACGAATATCAACTAAAAGATTCATTTCTGCATTGGAGCTCGGTGTGGCAGCAAGATCCGCTAAATCCTTCTTCTGAAGACCGGAAGCGGATGTCGTCGTTGCCTTGGTAGCAGGTTGAGCTAAAGCTGTAGTTGTTGTTGTTACTATAGTTAATTGATCCCCAGGAGTTCCAGAGACAATACTTTAACACTTTTGTGGATCATTTCTCCCGTCGTTTCTGGAGCTGAAACTACTTGAGTTTCGGTAACGGTGATTGTTGAGGTTGGAGTGGTGATTGTTGTAACCGATTCAGGTTCAGACACTGTCTTCTCAAGAACTTTTCTCGGATTAGTAGTTATAGCTGAAGGTGCTATTACTATGTCTCTGACTTCGGTTGACGGGTTGACAATGTCTTCATCACCTTTGCTGACTGCAGGCCTTTCAAGCTTTGACAGTATTTCAGTTGCAGTTAGTTCTTCATATGCAACTGGTTCTTCGTCTGTAGCTGGTTCTTCTACAGCCGGTTCTTCTTCTCTTTATTCAATAAGAGAAGACAATTCTTGGTGGGCCTCCACTACAGGCTCTTCTGGTATCTCCATAGATAGAGAGTCTTCTTTAGAAGCAGAATCTTCTTTTGAAGAAGAACTCTCTTCTTTAGACTCTATGTTTTCTTCATGAATAGTTTCTTGAGGAGGAAGAGGAGCCAGGGGCTTTGCTGCAGCGAAGACACCAACAAAGATTAAGCAAAATAAGTTAATATACAAAATCATAATACATAATTTTGTATAGATTTTTCGTAATTTATATTTACCTGGAGTAGGTGCAGGACGTACCAAGAGTGCATCATAATCTTGATCCCAGTCATCATCCTTTAACTCAAGGGCCGATTCATCCGAAGGGATGGGTTTCGGATTATTAGTATGAGTCATGGCAGTGTCTTCGATAGCTTGCGCCTTTTGTGGCGAAGTGAGCTGAAACGAAGTGCTGAGACATTCGGGAGATAGAAGTCCCATAGTTTTTGTTGCTGCTGCTGATTGGGATGCTGAAGACCCTTCTCCAGGATGAGCTGAAGAAGATGCAATGTTTTGAGCTTCCTCGACTGGAGTTTCGCTTTCTGGAGTAGCGGCCCTCTGTCTGGAAGGCCCTTTAACAGTGACATTTTTCTTCTTCTCTCGGGCAGCAACCGCTGTGTCGGATTTACGCTTCCTAGAGGTAAAAATTTTGATTGCTCCCGCTGGTGCCTCCCCTACTCCCGTTGGGATCACTTCCAGATATTCATCTGGAACAGCAGCATCATCAGATACGTCTGAAGGTACCCTAACTGGTTCTTCGACGTTTTCTACCTTGTCCTATCGAAGACTTCCCTTCATATTGTAGTCATTTGCGAAGGAACGGATGGAGGCATAAAAAAAGCATACAAATGAAGCATTCGTAGCTCAGTTGTACTGGTGGCAGTTGACACACGGAATTTAGCACCGGTACATCCAGCGCTGAAATATCTCCATGCCCTTGCACCATCAACTAACTTTCCATAATAATTGAAGGTAGTGGAGGGATTAACAACGTGAAGTTAGTCATACCCGAATTGACGAACGAACCGACTGGGCAGGTACGGTTCAACGATGCAGCTATCCTTAATCCTATACATCAAATGTGATGGTCTGATGCATATCAGCCAATTAAAGACAGGCGCAGGGAACCCCGTCCTTTTTTGACCTATATCTTCAAATTACACACCGTGGTAGTCGGTTGGAAATGGTGGTTGTGTGCAAAAAAAGTTCTATCCATAAGAGTAGTTTAGTACTGCTCGAGTATCTGCCACTGAAGTTGCAATCCACATGGCTTTATTAAACTTCTGGAGGAAGACCTCCGCATTATCTTCAGGGCCTGGTGGCAATAAACTGCAGTTGTGATGCAGTAACCAGCCCATTAAATAAGTGTAGGGCATCTCTACACTAGGGAAATCTTTACGGTAGGGAGCATTATTGATCAGCTCCTCACCAAATGCTCGCAGACCAGCATTTATCCGACACACCATTGTCGATAATAGGCTGAGTCTGGTCTTGAACACCAAACGTACTGCTGGCCATAGTATATTTCGATGAATTCTGTCAACCATACCAGTCCCTGGTACGACCCATCTTCGCAGCCATAGAGAAAGAAAGACCGCCAGCAAGGCTTTCTTTGAGATCTTTCGACTGCCATGCTTTAGATAGCTCAATGCTTCAGTCCCCGCAGGGAATTCTCCAGTCTTGGTGGTCAGCTACTTGTCTTGAGACTTAGATGTGATCATCAAACCATGGATCAAATCCGAAGGAATTATTGAACAAAGGTTGATGGATTGAGCCTTGTTGTCTTAGAATCTTCTCTTGTCATCCTTGGATATCCTATTCTGATGGTAGAATAGATATGTTGTCCATTTATTAATGTATGCCAAATGCGATCCACTTTTATACATAGTGGTGCAAATTAGATAATAGCACATCAATTCTTGATATACTTCGACTAGATCGGGGTTTGTCTGGCTAATCTCTGCTAATTCCTAGTTGGAGGGAATATATTCTTCGTATGGAGCTTCCCCTATTGGCAGCTTAGAAATGAATTGCATCTCATGCAGTACAAAACCTATTTCACCTATCGGGGTTGCAAAAGTCCCTGTTGAGCTAATGTATAACTCCATCAAAGCTAAGAACAGGTTATTGTTCATTGGTATGCCTTGACTTGTGGAGGCTACTGCTTCAAACAGCCCAATGGCTTGCAGTTTCGCTTTGAAGTTCTGCATGACCCAAGAACTGAGTTGAATCCAGTTCTTATTATGAAGGGTCATCCACCCTGGAAGCCTAGGGTTGACTTGTGGATATAGCACTGAGACGTTCATAAACTTGTTTATGAACATTAGTATCTGTACTGGTTGGATCAAAGCTGAATCCTCGCTTGGTGTGAATCCAGGCAATAAACCAGAAAAAGGAATAACACCACCGGTAGGAGTACTGGTATGGTAGCCCATTTGGTTAGACCCATCTCTCTTAAATATAATTTTTTTTTGGTCTACCATGACTGTTAGGAGTCAGGTTCCAGATCATATGTCTTGGGTGGGTGGCATGAACAAACAAAGACAGGGGATAATCCTTTGACATTGATGGGAGGTACATCGCTCTTTCCCCAAATCTAAATATCCAGGACTCATTCTTGGGGTTTGTCTTAGATTTGAAGTCAATGGCGTCTCCAAACATGAAGGAAGGCTTAAAAAATTGTTGGCCATCCAGCGATGTCAGCAGTTCTCCGTTTATCAAAATCAGCAGCATCATGTCTCCCTGAGCAGCTATTAGTTGTTGTCTCTCTTCAGGGTACTATTTGTCACTTTGTGGGAACTCAACATGAGACAGATTCTCCAAATAGTTGGAACCCAAGATACCAGTTAGGGAACCAAAGACTCCAGAGAGAGGATGAATCTGCAAGTCCACTGCAAAAAGAATATTAACAAAAAAAAAGAAATCAAGTTAGTAAAATTCAGAATTGATCTCTATACATCTCTACGCAAATGCTTCTATACAAATAAGTGTTTGAGTGTAAAGATTTTGAAATTTTTCATTCTTGGTTTTAAAAAGATTGAAAAAATGTCCTAAAGTTGGTTCATCTCTACGCAAGAGCTCTTTTTACGCAAGTGAAGATTTGTGTGTAAAGGATTATGAATATTTTTTTCTTTGTTTCAAAGAATTGGAAAATATTCTAAGTTGAGACAGTGCATGACTAAAAGTTTTTTTATGCCTACATCTCTGTTCAAAAGAGTAAAAGTTGTACGCATAAAAATATAGTCTTTTGAATTGCTTTACGCAAACACGTATGAACGTGGGTGACTTGCGTATTTTTAACTTTACGCTGGCACATATAGACGTGCACGTATTTAATGCTTAAACATTTTACGCTGGCACGTATTGACGTGGGCGTATTTTGTTGTTTCTATTTTTTTGCTGACACGTATAGACGTGGGCGTATTCTGTTGTTTTTATTTTATGCTGACACGTATAGACGTGGGCATATTTGATGGTTTTTTTCTACACTGACACGTATAAACGTTGGCGTAAATTTAGGGTTCGGCTCTTCTTCTTCTCCGACGAACCCACGGCCGAACTAGATAGGATTTTACCAATCATGGCCGGAGCCACAGCGGGATTAGGCCTAGGGGTCGCCACCGATGATGGAATGGTGGTCTCCGCACGTTCAGCCGTCGACGAAGCAGCGACAGCGGGCTTCTTGCCCTTAGCGCCGACGATGGTCTTGCTCTTTGGTGCCATTGGTTTAGACGTGGATTTCAAAGATTAGAGTAAAGGAGATTAAGATTGCAAGAGATGAGTAAAGTTCTCTCTCTACTGGTGAAGCTCTATTTATAGAAATATTTGAAATCGTTTCAAATTCTAAGATGACTGTTGGTATCCCAAATTTTACGCTTCTGAGATGACTATTGAGTATCCCGAACTATAAGCGGATGACTGTTGGATATCCCGGATTTTACGCTTCCGTTCAAAGTATTTCAAATTTTGGAAAAATTTGAAAACTTTGAAGGGGGTCTGGTAGAAGCATAAAATAAACTTCATAGACCAAGTCAAAGAAGTCAAGAAACTTTACGCAAAGTCAGACTCTACGCAAGTCAAACTAAGTCAGATTCAAGCTCTACGCGGAGATCAAACAGAGTCTAACTCTACGCGAGCTCCTTTACGCAAGAGTCATCTTCAAACTCTACGCTAGAGCGACAGGCTGTCCAGACTGCATTTAATGCGCGTGATACTGTTCTGACAAAATGATTTTCTGACAGAATATTGCACAGAAGCCAAGAAGATTTTTTACCAAATCCAACGCTTGTCGTTTAATATGCAGATGAGCTACTTTACGCTCAAAAGACCGCTTCCTTTACGCATGAAAGTTATTTAAGTTTTACGCTCAAGGCTATCTCAGCTACTTTTGTGTGTGTAGAGTTTATTTGAGCTAGCTATATGCTCAAGGCTACTTCTTAGCGCTTTACGCAGGAAGCTTGTTTTGGGTTATTTTACGCTCAATATTTCCTGGCTATGTGAGAACGTGGTCTGCATACGTGGCTTTCATGTCATACTTATCGAGGAACGTGTGTACGTGCTCTCCCCATATTGTTGAAGTTGTGAGACACGTGTCACCATGCGTAGAGGCCGTAACTCTATATGGGACACATGTCATCACATGTAGAGGTCAATTTTCAATCATGGGTGGCAGTTACTTGCGTAAAGACTCAACACTGACGCTTTTTACGCATAGAGGGTCTAGTCTATAAATAGACTTATTTTTAAACAGAAAACACAACAAATCACATAGAGATCAGAGCCCATATACTTTAAGAGCAAAGTGATTTTCCAGGGCATTTCTCTTCAACTTTTCTTCAAGAACGGAGTGAAGCAAAGCAGGAAGGCATTTGACCTCGCCATCAGTGCCCAGTGTGTCGATACCTTTCTGGTGACTTAGTTCTTCCAGCTGTTTATCTTCCAACAGTTTTTCTTCATCATCATCGTGTGGTCCAAGGAACAAAGTGATCGTTCTCAGATCAGACTTCCATAGCAATACTTCCCAGAAATAACTTGTACTTTTATACTTTTTCTCGTTTTCTTTCAAAAGCCTTTCAAGGGCATTTTGTTAAGTGAAACAAGAATTAGTATCTTATATTTTAGTTTATAAATTTTTAGTTTATCAAGATATCATAATATTGTCTATAGTAGATATGGTTATATATATGGTAATGGGTTAGTTAACTAGACTATACCTAGTGAGACTATATAAAGTATGGATGTATATGATATGTGTGATGTCACCGAGTTGGCATTGATTGTAGTTTCTATTATATCTTAGGAGCTCGTGACTACCCGGTCGGGACTATTGTATGCGGTTCGTTGCTAGCTCATCCGGAGTTTCCAAGCAAGTATACCTTACCAAGTTTTCAATATATGTTCCCTTCTTTACTTTGTTCTCTTATTTCTATCATCATATATATCATGACATAGGAATAGTTGGTACTTAGCATTTGTTTAGTATTCGGGTGTCGATGTTTATTTATAGATATCGAGTATCGACACTAGGCATGCCTTGGATTTGTTATTTTTAGATATCGAATACCTCTTATGTTCCCTTCATGAGTTCTACTTGACTTGACGTACTCGACTGGTTAGTTTAGATCATGGGGTGGGGAGGACTCTATCGAAGTACCTGACAGTCGTGACTCGTGACCATGTCTCCTTATTTGGGGTTTTGCTATTTTTGTGTGCTAGGGTCTCTGTAGCAGAGCCTTAGATTTGTTTCGTATTCACTCATTGGTATCATGACATGGTGCCATGAGTGATTATCGGTTTGGCTGTATTGGTATTAAGATTGTCCTCAACTATATACGTGTACTTAGATGGCTATGGTAGTTACCTTTCATATTACATATTCTCTTTATTATTAGTTGGCATGTGTATTATGTACCTTGTTATGTCTTCTGAGGACATGGTGATCTCTTTAGTTAGTCGCTTCTGTAGAGAAAGTTTGTTGATCTGGGTGGTATTGTTGTGTTCAACTCAAATATATAGTTGGTTGATGTTTTCATTATATTCAGCCATTATTATACTTTTTTGTCACTTTATTCTACTGACATGGCCTAGTTTTGCAAGCTTTATTGATTGTTATAAGCTTTTTCAGATAATTGTAATAGAGTTTGGTCCACTTTATTATATGTTGTTTATTCATGTTTGTCTGTAGGATCCAGTGTGTTAATACCTGACCAACATTACTATACTTGATCTTACGAAGGATTTATCTTCAGTAGATTAAGATATAGAATTATCATAGTGACATAAAGATACAACTACCTGACTTAGACATCGTATACGTATTCGAGCTGGACTTGAGTCCATTAGATACATAGCTGGTAAGTCAACGTATCCTAATTCCTTTGTTTTTTGGGACTGGAATGTTACATGTTTTTGTGGTAGCCCATGAAGGTCAGAGCATATCGTCTCGGTTACGTTATTGTACCGAAAGAGCCAACAATAGGATATTATATTAAGGATCTAAAACCATAATTGCTTTGAAAATTCTTTTAATTTTCTCTATCTCCTTTGGAACTCAAAAATTGCATTTGATCATCTTTCTTGAACTCCTTACCATGAATTCTTACATATTCCTATTTTAGAAGGACGAATGCTCATGCTTGACACTCCTTTGGATTATTTTTATCATAGGATAGAAAGTAGTTATTAGAGCATCTTAAGAGGGATGGATTGGTTTAGTTAATAAGGATTAAATAGACGTTCTATTAGATAGATTTAGTGGGTCGAATCGGCAATATAGAATTCATATAGCCGACCTAATCATAACGAGAGACTCTAGAAGCAATAAACTGCAATCATTCTACTATTTACCTATGTTAGATATAGATGGGATAGAAGTATAACAAGATTTACTTTAGTTTAGTATGGAATGTATGATAGGGTTCTCAATCAAAATGATGCAAGTGATTTGAAAGAATAAGTAGCAGAATTTTAGAGGTTGATACGGTTTCCAAATTAAAATGTAATCACTGTTTGCCATTAAAAAGTGTTTAAATAAACTTTGTATATAATAACAAACAGAACAGAGTATAATATAGGATCTCGCTAGAATCCTTCTAGTACACTTTTACTTTTATCTGGGAACCGTGCTGATGTAGAGGTAATTCTTTACTCCGTTGACAATATGACGATGATCTCGAACTCTCTGAAGGTCTGAGTTGCTCTAGAAGACGATGAGTCGAAGCTGTTGAATAACTTACAGGATTTGATACGGGTTGAACAAGCAGGGTCTGAATGAAGGAATGATCCTTATATTTATAGGCAGCAGAATAATCTACTTATGCGCACATGGGGATTATGCACGTGGAGATTCCACGTGTCAGACTTTGTTGGGCGCATGGAGCAGCGCCAGGAAGTTGAACTGAATCTGTTTGAACTGCATTGTTGGACTGTGGAGGAGCTGACACATGAAAGTTATTGAGATTTGTGTGTTACTGAGATCTTGGGTGGTTGGCATCCGTTCGTAGGAAGAATTGAGTCAATGACATGTGGCACATGTATATTGCTCAAAGATCTTGGATCTGTTGCAGGTTGATCTATTTGTATACGCCTAGGATCTGGCACATGATGAAACTTATCATCTGACCTTTAGGGGTCAAAAGCAAGTCTGGACGCATGACCTTTGAGGCATATGTAGAGTTTGAGCGCATGACTACAGAGGCACATGCGAGTGATCTGTCGGCCACGTGGTAGAATACAGCCATAACCGACAAAAGAGTGATGATTGCTTTTCTTCTTCTTCTGCAAAAGCTGCCAATTACTCAGACTTTGAGGCGCATGCTGCTATCATTTTGGTCACTTTAGTATTAAATGCTTTGATGGGTGGAGAGCTCAGGTGGGCGCATCAGTCGTACAGTGCATAGAGCTAATGAGCACATCAGCTACGTGGCGTATCCCCTTTGGTCAGCTTTGTTGAGTCTTTCGAGGCATTGATGAATCTTTGACTTAGCTGAGTTTGAAGTGGCAGATTCATCGTCATTAATGCTAGGTTCATCGTATTAAGTTTGGGGAGAGCTGCCACTTGGCGCATGGGTCATGATTGCCTTGGCCTATAGATAGCATCATTTGTGAAGACGAATTCTCATTTCCCCCAACTTCTTCTGTGAGGATGAACTTAACCGATCCTCCTCCTTTGTGAGTTGGCACGTTGTGGGTTGTGGATCTCCTCGTTCAAAGAAGTTTTAATCTTGACGATGAACTCCTTCTGAAGTCTACGATGAGCTCAAAAAGCTGTGTACAGCACAGTTCGTGCTCGTGCCCCTTTTCGATAATATTCTTCTTCGGGATAGCGTTGGGTGCCTGTTGCATACAGAGATCAGGGTTGTCGTACCCCAAATTTTGTTATGCTAGAAGAGCCACCGGGTTTGGATTGATTGTCAACCCACGTTTTGCTCCATAACTGCTTTATTAGCCGAAGAACTCATGCGTTGACGAGTAAGTGATTCCCTCTGAGATGCCAGAGTGATGCGCCTAGACTGAGACGTCAGAGTGATGCGCCTAGCTGCAGTATTTTTAGACTAGGCTTTTTTTTATAATAGATTGACTGATGCGCTAGCATTTATCTTGTGTCTTCGATGCATAATGTATGTGGCGCATAAGAATTATGGTCTTTTGGATGCGCCTGAAATTCCATGCTTCTACAAGATCCCCTTCAAAGTTTTCAAAACTTTAAACAAGTTTTGGAATACTTTAAACTAAGAAGCATGGATAGTAGATGCTTTGGGCGCATGCCCTGTCTGGGTGCATGGCCGTTCTACGTATAGCTATGCTGATGCATAATCTTCTTGATTTAAATAAAGATAACGTCTCAAATTTCGAGTGATTAATGATGATCTCTTTTTGAAGATATTTAGCCATCAGTTTCACGAGACCGAAGTGACGCTGATGTCATGATTTATCGGTTCACACACGTGGTTTAAGCCTATAAATAGGTGTCTGATGGAAGAGAGAGACTCTTCTATTCTCTTTCATCTTCTTCTTCTTCTTCCTTAGAGTTTTTCAAAATAGAAAACCCTAATTATTTTGTGCAATGGCTTCCAAAACTCCTCGCGGTGCTGCTGGCAAAGGCAGAGACAAAGGAAAGACGCCCGTTGAGGCAGATGTCGAAGAGCCCCAAGTTTTCGTCATGACATACGTCGACGTGCGGCCAGAAGTTATCAGTGGGTGAATTTGTTTGGGATTTCACACAGACGCTTGTACACGATTTTGAACGCATGGATGGGCAACCATCTTTGAACATGTGCCAAACCACTCTGCTGAAGCGCATGGGTGTGGTTCTACTAGCCATGCCCTGGAGATGCGCCTAGGCTTCACTGTGCTAACGCGCATGGGCTTCGGTCTTGTTGATGCGCTGAAGCTTTCCTACCAAACGTGTATGGACTTCAGTCCTGGGGATGCGCCACGATAAAATTTAGTCAACGCGCATGAACTTCTTGTCCTGATGATGCGCCGAGACTTTGATGCGCAAAACCACTCCGTTTTTCATGCGCCGATGCAAAACCATGCATATCTTTAGACTCTTCCCGTGACATTTTGTACCCAAAACAAACGCGCTGCCAAGCTGTGCTACATCCCTTTTCAAAAAATTGTACAGTATCATTGTACAAAATCTATGTATTATTTTCCACATCATGATTTTCTCTTCTATCTATATACAATTTTCTTGTCATTTCTTATTTTTGGTTTCATATAATAAAAGAATTTTATACATCTAAAACCTAACATAAAAAAATACAAATGATCTTGAACTACAGCATCTTACCATATATATATATATATATATATATATATATATATATATATATATATATATATATATATATATATATATATATATTACAATAAAGAAGGAGGATTTTCAATGCGAGATATAAAACATATCTCTCTAGGGCCCCTGTGCTAACTACTCTCTAGTTTAGGTCTTTAGCAGGTTTATTGATAGAAATTAATCGATGTGGGGTGCAAAAAGGAAAGATAGGGGGGCTGAGTTTTTTGCTAACTCTTTTTCCTTTGGTCTTATTGCAGTGTCTATGGTGGTACCGAAAGCTGAGGTCTTCGTTAAAGAGGAAGTGTTGTTTCCCTTTGTCAAGGAGGAATTGGAGACCATTAAGGAGGAAATAATTCTAAAAATTGAAGTTGCTGTTAAGGAGGAATCGGCACCGGTTCGGCTCCTCCAGAGAACCTCGATCAGTTGGAGCCTTCATATGCGCGATGGCTGAGGGAGTGGTACATGCCCCAGCTAACCATTCTCTCTAAATCTGGGGTTTCATTAACTTTCTTGTAGTCGCCATTCTCGGGAAGATGAATAAAAATAATTTTCTT
Source organism: Iris pallida (assembly GCA_029216955.1). Classification (NCBI taxonomy): domain Eukaryota; kingdom Viridiplantae; phylum Streptophyta; class Magnoliopsida; order Asparagales; family Iridaceae; genus Iris; species Iris pallida. The sequence goes on from JANAVB010019794.1 coordinate 7,032,449, forward strand.
TTCGTATTTTGCTTTTTGATGTTCTAAGATGTAGTTGTTTCTTTTTGTAATGTAGCCCTTTTTTTGATGAAAAAGAAATAAAGAACTTTTGTTGGCTTATTTGTCATGAACTTGTGATTTTTGTGGACTCGACATCTTTGGCGCACCTTAGTTTTAGGTATAGATAACTACAAGAAAAATGATCATTTACGGCGTGCAAAACACGTCATAAAAGATCCTTTACGGCATACATTTTGGTGCCGTAAATGATTCACTTTTTTACAACGCGCTTTTGAAAGCTGTAAATGACCCTCTCTATCATTTTTACAACGCATATTTGAATGTTGCAAATAATATCTCCATCTTTTTACAACGCACATTCGAACGTTGTAAATGACCATCTCCATCTTTTTTACAACGTGCATTCGAATCATATAAATGAACATCTCCATCTTTTTACAACGCGCATTCGAACATGGTAAATGGCCCTTTCCATATATATATATATATATATATATATATATATATATATATATATATATATTGACCATCTCCATCTTTTTACAACGCGCATTCGAACATGGAAAAAATATATATATATATATATATTGACCATCTCCATCTTTTTACAACGCGCATTCGAACATGGTAAATGGCCCTTTCCATATATATATATATATATATATATATATATATATATATATATATATATATATATATATATATATATATATATAGAAAGGGCCATTTAAAATATATATATAAAATAAAAAAAATAAAAAAAAAATATATATATATATATATATATATATATATATATATATATATATATATATATATATATATAAAAAGAAATATATAAAATATATATATAAAATATATAACATTCCACTACCATTCACATTCAATTTAATTAGATTATGTCAGTATCTAATTTATGAGAACAATTTACAAAAGCAGTTATTTATGATAATAATTTACAAAAACAACTGCCCAGGTTAAATTTGACAATTTCCAAACCAAGTATAGGAAAAAGTTTATTTAGAGGGTCCTAGTAAACATTGAGGAACTCTATTTCAAAAGTGGGACCAAAACAAAATACTTTCAAAGAAACATATTGATTCAAATTCGAATGGCTTAATAACCCATACAACAGAACATGATTGCAGCACATGAACACCAGAACCTAAACCTACACCACCACTCTCATGAACTCTCCTCCTGACCATGGTCGTAAATAAACACCTTGTTGCTCTCCAAACCGCAACCGATCAATCCCTGTCTCCTCCAAACTGACATCTCCATGAAGCTTCTCACGTTCGCATAGCCTCTGTAGGCCTTACCACCTTCCCGCTTGCTAGCTCCCATAGCCTGTGGTGCCCGTTGGTCCCGGGAATCACCGGCCTCCTTTTGTCGTCTTGTCGAAATTCAGGCTGCAAACGGATGCATCCACATGCATGACGGACAAGGCAGCACCACACCGAGGATCCCATATCTACGCCCTACCATCGTCGGAGCCGGACGTGCCAAAACCGATGGTCGTCGAGTAGTCGATGCTCTAGGCCAAACGGTCGTTATGCTCGTCGCGCTCGCTCACGACCATCCTGCTCTCCACGTCGTACTCAGTGACGACCCCGTCGTAGTCGCTGGAGGCGACAAGGCACCCGGGCGCGTTCGGGCGCAAGCAGAGGCTACAGAGCTTCGTCCGGGTGCAGATATGGGATGGCTGGTGAAGTATCTAAGCGGGAAATAAAAATTTGAATAATAAGTGCATAAAGGAAGTAAAAAATTTGAAATTTTGAATAATTAGTGCGGCAAACGAAAACTTGATTTTTGAATTATAAGTGCATTGTAGGAAATGAATACTTGAATGAAAACATAAAGAAGGAAATGAAAAAATATGAAGGAAATAAATATATATGCAGGAATGTTTTGAAATGAAAATAATTACAGCGTGTAAATTTGTGCTAGAACCTAAAAAATTGTATGAAAAATAGAAACATAGTATTGAAACGAAAGATTTAAGAGGAAAATAAAATATAAAAGGAAAATGAAAAAGACGTGTGTAAAATTTGTGTGGGAATCTGAAAATTTTAAGATTGATATGTGGTATTTTTTCTTATTCCTGAGAAAATTAGGGTGGAAATTTCTTACCATGTTTGTTTAGGGTATAAAAAATCTATTTTCGGGAACTAGGAATACACAGGTAAATAATGTACCCATAAAACATGGAAATCCTATTTTCGGGAACTAAGAATAGGTGGATATATATTTTTGCTTGGGCAAAAAAAAAATTGTTTAATTTTTTATTTTTTGATTGTTTTTTAACGTCTTTTTTTCATTTTTATCGTTTTTCATCATGTTTCCCCTTTTTGGTTGATTCGTTTCTATCTTTTTTTTGTTTTTATTCATTTTTGGGGTTTTTTTGGTCTTTTTTGTCTTTTCTTTGTCCTTTCTTGTCGCTTTTATTTTTGTTGTCACTTTTTATTCTTCTTTTCGTTTTTTGGTTTTTTTGTCATTTTTATCTTTCTGTAGTGTTTTTTTGTCTTTTTTGTCCTTTTTGGTTTTTTGTCTTTTTGTCCTTTTTTTGTTTCTGTCATTTCTTGGTTGTTTTATTAGTTTTCTTCTTTTTTGATTTTTTTATTTTTTATTATTTTTTTATTTTTTTATTTTTGTCATTTTATTTTATTTTTCTGTCGTTTTTTTCGTTTTTGTTTCATTATTTCTTTTTAATTTTATTTTTTCGATTTTTTTATCATTTTTAAATTTTTTTGTGAGAATAATAATGTAGTCACCAAACAGGGGAATGTAATAGGAAAATAATTACTTTGAAACTAAAAAAAAAAATTCACAAGGAAAATGTAATTGGGAATTTAATTTTTCAGGAAATGTAATTTTTCAGGAATATTTATAAGTGAAGAAAATATTATTTATATCCCTTAAGAATATAATTTTTCTACACTATTTTTTCAAAAATCATTATTTATTTATTTTTTGGTTTTTTTATTTTTTTTATTTTACTGAAAAAATTGATTTTTTTTATTTTTCAAGAATGATTTTTTTTAAGTTTTCAAAAAGATTTTTGTTGTTGTTTTAGGGGAGAGGTAATTTGAATGAAAACATAAATGAGGGAAATGCAAAAATAAGAGGGAGAATGAAAACATAGGTGGGAAAGTATTTTTTACATTTTCTTGAAATCCGGATTTGAGAGGAAAACTATTTGTTAGGGGAAAAAAATGTTATGAGGGAAACTAAATTTTTTGACAAACAATTAAAATTATTTACAACTCACAAAAATGTATGTCGTAAATGAGCTTTCAATTACAACGCACAAAAATGCATGCCGTAAATGAGTCTTCATTTACAACGTGCAAAAATGCATGCCGTAAATAAGCCTTCATTTACAACGCACAAAAATGCACGCCGTAAATGAATCTTCAATTACAATACGCAAAAATGCATGTCGTAAATGAGTTTCCAATTACAATGTACAAAAATGCAACCGTAAATGAGTTTTCAATTATAGCATGTCGTAGCCGAGTCTTCAATTATGGCGTACATGTCAGACACACCGTAAAAAAGACAAAAAATAACTCTTTTACGGCACACATATTTGCACGCTGTAAAAGAGTGTCATTTACAACGCACAACAATTGCACACCGTGAATTGCATGCCGTAAATGCTACATTTTCTTGTAGTGGATGATCTGTTGAGAGAGGGAACCGACATGTTTACTCAGAGGTAATGTGGACATGGTAAACATGGGGCTTAGTGGTAGAGTTTTCTTAGAGCATCATTAGTAAGGCCTATCCCATTTTCTAGATTCTAGATTTAGAATGTAGGAGCTCATTTTGTAGAATAATAAGTCTCATCCCTAGTCCCAATTTCTACAATTTTGGTCCCAACCCATCCATGGGTGCTAAGGGTTGGGCCTCCCAATTTCTAGATTCTAGATTGTAGAAACTCGTTTTGTAGAATAGTAAGTTCCAATTTGGATCCCAACTTTCTAGATTCTAAACTTTATATTATTTTTTTCCTACATTAATTTTTGACCACACAATTTTTGGGACCGGAGCTCACTTTATCATTTCTTACTATTCTCATACAAACCCAACCCATTCTACATTTACCTTTTTTTGGAAATTTTGGGCTCCAAATTGCATTGGAGAGTCCCAACTACTAATGATGCTCTTACTTAGAGGTGAGATAGATGTGGTATGAAGAGATTCTGTGGGGATGCATAGAACAACTCAGAGGTGATATTGTCACGACCCGCTCCCGGTATAAGGGCACGAGTGCGTAACAGCACCAAGCCTACGCCGCAGAATCGGCGGCAGAATACTGTACTTGGTCACTCTAACAACTCACGCAATTATATAATGTACCTGTCATAGAATCTCAACTCCGAATGGAGGACAAGTATAAGATATGATAATACTCAATCACAGCCTAAGCACGATAAGATAACACAGAAGTCTAAATAACTATATTAAACTCAAAAACAACACCAACTTAAATAAACTACTAAAATAATAATATCTCAAACAATCTCGAATACAAGTCAAATATCTCTACTTATTATAATTCAAGTTCAAACATGAAATATAAAATAAGTCTACTAAGCTAGTCTCCCGATCACTTCTGAGAGTCGGGACCCAAGGTAGCTAAACCATCTCCAGATCCATAGCAGGTAGGACATGTAACATCTATAAAATTTTGTCAACGTATCCAGCAAGGATTGGAACGAGCACATCTCATCTAGAAATCCCAAGTAAATGACAAGGACTATAAAGCAGTTATAGACAGTTATACTGATATACATGACAGGTTATGTAATATAGCAACAGTTTAGAGTAAGAGAAGTAAATGCAGTAAAACAGGAAAAATATGGCACTGAAGAATGTAAAACATAGCTAACTGAACTAGAGTAAATATGATACGAGTCCAGACAGTACAATGTAAGTCAAGTGTGATTCTAGTCATTGATTCGAGTATGATTCGAGTTAGTGCTTCGAGTAATGATGCGAGTCAGTGCTTCGAGTAATGATGCCAGTCAGTGCTTCGAGTAATGATGATTTGATTAATGATTCTTGTATTGATTCGAGTAATGATTCTTGTATGATTCGAGTAATAGAAGCTAAACGAGTCAAGTACATGTATTGCGAGTAAATGAATCTAGAATACTAGTACATGTTGTAACAGAGGATCAAATAGAACTAAGTAGAACTGAATCATAGTAATCGTTAAGTAAATAAAAGAACTATCAAAGAATGTACTCGCATGATACCCTATGCGACTGTTGAATACAGATGTCCGAATCGGAGTAACAATGTCCTATTTAGAGCAATACAGGTTATAATGTGTTCAATAAGTAATAATTGATGTTTACAATGCAATCTATATGATTCTAGGTCAAAGTCAACTCTTGGTCAACTTTGGTCAACTAAGTCAAACTTGGGTCAAACTCGGTCAACTATAGCTATTGGTCATTTCTACAACCAATGGGTTAATACTAGACTATGATCAAAGTCTAGGCCAACTTCTTAAGTATCTAAACAACCATCCTTATAACTAGACTCTCAACTTCTATCCATATATATAGCTACATCACAATATACTTATATATATATATATATATATATATATATATATATATATATATATATATATATATATATATATATATATATATATATATATAATATATATATATATATATATATATATATATATTATAACAATATATATTATAACAATATAATGAAAAAAAAAAAAAAAAAAAATATATATATATATATTATAACATATAATGAATATATATATATATATATATATATATATATATATATATATATATATATAATAATATATATATATATATATATATATATATATATATATATATATATATTCATTATAACAATAGGATATGGTATACCAAGTTGGGGTCAAGGGAACACATGGGGCTGAATTAAAACACTCAGTGACAGATTTCCAACCCCAACCAATAAAGCTCAACTCTTCTCATGACCTCCTATACTTCAAAATTGAGGCAAAGTTCAGTCCAAGATCTATATATATATATATATTTTATATATATATATATATATATATATATATATATATATATATATATAATATATATTATATATTTATATATATGGGGTTCTATACAACTGATTCAGATGTTGGAGATTATATGAAGTTTAGTAGTGGAAGTATATATATAACAATAACATAACATATGTACAAACTCTGAAACTGAAATGAAGACCCAAATCTTTCAGAAATTGAGATACTCTCACACCATAACATAACCTATCCCAAACTCAGATCAAACCCACTACATAAACCACCAAACTCAGCAAAACTCAAGTGCAGATAAACCAAATCTCAGTAACAAAAAGGGGGTCAAGTCATGTTGCTGTGTGAGTGTGTGTATAGAGTATGAGGTCGAGCATGTGAGTGTAAGAGAGGTGAGGAAGAACAAGTGTTTAGGCATGTGTCATGTTCATGTGGCAAGTGTCCAAAGTGAATCATGGTGTCAAATGTGACTGTGTCAAGCATGTGTCATACAGAGAAGTGTGTGTGAGCATAGTGTCATAGTTCAGGTAATGTGAAGTGTTAAGTGTGCAGTAGTCGAGTGAAGTGTTAATGATGTGAGTGAAGTGAGTTGTCAAATAAATGTAGCAGTATAGTGTCCAATGCATGTCAAGAGAGTGTATATGAATGTGTCCATATGGTGTCTACGAACAAGTGTCGAAGACAGTTTAAGAACATGGTATCAGAACTGGGTATGACAGGGTCCTCGTGCGTGTGTGTCGAGCATGCGTGGGACACTTGTGTCACACCCAAGTGTCATAGGGCAGTGTCAAGGTGTCATCTAGGTGTCCACATGTCCATAGGGTCGGTTAGGATGTGTCCACGATGTGTCGAGTCGTGTGTGAACGTACGTATTAGACAGGGAAAACTGTGTGTGTGCTCGACTCGATAGAAATCTGTGGAGTCAATTTCTCCACAAATTCCCGATAAGATCAAACCAAATTTGGTGACCGTGCTGTCAGTTACTGCCCCAAGGTTTACCAGCCAGTAGCGTGTCAAAACGTGTCGTGTCCAGTAAGAAATGGACACGCAGCAGCAGGGCACTGCACAGTGTCTATGCAGTGAGTGTCCCCATGTCCCTGTGACAAATTTCGACACCAAAAACATCCTAAAATCAACTTAGTCTCCTAGATCTATGATCTACACAATATTAGCTACAAAATCATGTAATTAGTTTTAAAAATCATGATTAACAAGTTCTAAGAGGTATTTTATCACGACCTGCACCCAGTGTAAGGGCACGAGAAGTGGGTACGTCCAGCCTACGTCACAGTGTCGGCGGTAGAACGCAAACCTAGGTTACAACATCTAACAATATATAACGATACCTGTACAATAATATACTCTCCAAAAAGGAGAACAACACAGAAGATACAACTCAATCACAAAATTTTAAAATGGAAATAGAAAGATAGGATAAAAAGATAATCTTAACAGAGAACTACAACTGAAAGAAATAAGTCTGGGTGTTTAAATAACACCAAAAATCCAATATCTGGAAATAAATCAAGACAAGACAACTAAATAACGATAACTAGTCTAGCAGTCTAATCTAGACAATGGGTAAGTCCTCAGCAACTGCTGGATCCTCCTGAGGGTCCAAGTCACCGGTGTCATCTAAGCCAGCTCCATAATATGTGGGGCAGAACTTCTCCTCATCCTCTGTAATATTTTCAACGGGTCCAATTAGGACAAGAACGAATACATATCTCTCACACAGTTCATATCATGACAGAAAATGTAAAGCATGTTATAGAATAAAGTACATAAAAACTGTAAGAATAAACATGAAGAGGAAGAGAGAATATGATAACAAATGATATCTATATATGGTAATAGAGAACTGTAAGTGACTAAGTGATTTAGAGTACAAGATAGTTATGTGAACGGCTTGAATTTGTGCATGATTACGCTACAGAGTTTGCACATGATTACACTACTTTGGAATTGTTCACATGACACTTCTACTCTCCCGTACCCCAATCAATACACAAGGATCTAGACAGGTTATGTTATTATACATGAAAGTTTATACATGAAGCTTATGAGATCATGAGAGTACATGAGAGCACATGAGTGTACATGAATAATAAGAGTCCATGGAATACATGATGTTCGTGAAAAGCACATGACATGATGTATTCGATACACCCGAGGGGGATAACATCTCATGTAAAGATCCATATAGTACTAATCCATGATCACATTGTGTCAGCATCAAGTAAATTAGTCAATAACAAGAATATAATTCCTAGCAAGTATGAAACGGTCAGAGAATGTACTCGCCTAATATCCTGGATGTCTGATGTAAAAATATGTCCAGACCGGAGTAGTTGAGTCGTATTTAGAGCAACCACAGGTTACAAAGTATCTAATATGAAATAAAACAAATTTACAATGCATTCTAAATGATTCTAGGTCATTCTAGGTCAAAGTCAACTCTTAGTCAACTCTAGTCAACCGTTCTAGTCAAACTAGGTCAAACCTAAGTCAACTCGTCAAATGTCCTAAGTTTAAGTTAAAATTAAGTTAACTAGTCATTTTAAGTCCATTTGGGTCAATTCTAGGTCAAGTATGACCCATAGTTGACTTTGGTCAACTTGGTCAAATTGCTAGTCAACCTACTCAAGTTAGGTCTAGTGAGTCAATTCTAGGTCATTCTATAAGGTATCTCATATTATAGACTAGGATACCAATCACATATACATTTACCCTATATCCCAATACATATATAATCACACATATATATAGCATATATATAACCTCAATTATAGTATCTAGCAAAACCTCACATATTCACATAATAGCCTACTTTACCTAGTAAATCCTGAGAATAGGATCATGAAGTCTAACATATGAAACCTACATTCATATATTCACTCACATATCTAACCCCATATGTATATATATATATATATATATATATATATATATATATATATATATATATATATATATATATATATATATATATATATATCATGTTTTTGTTTTGGGGGCTTAGTGCCCAGATTTTGGAAAATTGTTAGTTTAGTTTATAATTAGGTTAGATGATATACTTTCATTTATATATTCTATATGTTATATAGTTTCTATATATATTTTTTAAGTGTATATATATATATATATATATATATATATATATAATATATATATATATATATATATATATATATATATATATATGTAGCTTATTATATAGATAGTTTCTTCATATATATGTTATGTGGATTTGTTGAGTTAGCTTGTTGAGTTGGGGTTTTTTAACTCTTCACAGTCCCAGTATCACTTCACACACACACACACATGCTTTTCCTTGACCCCCTCTTCCTTTATATATATATATATATATATATATATATATATATATATATATATATATATATATATATATAATATATATATATATATATATCTATATATATATATATATATATATTATATATATATATATATATATATATATATATCTATATATATATATATAATATATATATATGTATATATATATATATATATATATATATATATATATATATATATATATATATATATATATATGATAACTTCTATGTATATTATATATATTATATACATATATATATATATATATATATATATATATATATATGTATATATAATATATATAATATACATAGAAGTTATCATATATATATATATATCTATATATATATATATATATATATATATATATAACATATATTCAAACATGCTAAAGCAAACCAAATACTGGGATGATACCCAACATCAAATAGAATCTCAGTAAAACCCCAAAACCCTGAAAACTGGAACTCTCATTATCCCAACATATGCAAATATGTATACATACATAAATATACGAAGATACATATAAATACACACACACACACACGCACACGCACACGCACACACACACACGCACACACACAGACATATATATATATACATGTATACATGGAAAATTGGGGAAAAGTGTGTGAACACATGTATCAACATGAGGGGGTCTTGAACGTGTCCAAGAACTGGACACAAAGGGGTCAACACACAAAATAGTAAGGTATCAGAAAACTGTGAGAGCAGTGCTCGTGCACGTGTGTCGAACAACGTAGGGCACGACACACACGTGTCCAGGTCTCGTGCTCGTGTCCATGGGTAGCCTAGGTATAGGGCTAGGTGTCGGACACCCTGTCTCGAGTCCACGTGTCCTCGTGTCCTAGTTATGAGTGCGTGTCAGGGTCGATTTCTGCGCGTGTGCACAGCTGGCCGAGATCCATGCGGCCTCGATAACTTCGTGCACACTCAACGTAACCTCGTGAAATTTTACGAGCACGTGGGCAGAGGTTGCCCCCACGTGTCCACAAAATTTCACACAAAACCGTGTCATATCCATCGAGTTATGACACTCGGGATGCAAGAAGTGCACGGGCTGTGCACGGGACCTCGTACTACGTCCCCGTGTCCTGCTTGGACACGAAAATAGTGTCCAAAAATAACAAAAAAATATGTTTTGGAATCCCCTCGTATAGGGCTACAAGTATATGACATTAGTTTTGAAAAATAACAACTTTTATTTCTAAGAGGCATTACATCAAGCACATGTTAACATACACCGACACGCATCCGATACATATATCAAACGGACACAAAATCTAACCAAACTACATCTACAGGTCTAGGGTACCAAGATGCATGCTTCTATGAAGAAAAATCAAGATTTATAGGAGTTTAAAAGCGTTTACCTATTGAGAGTCGAAATCTCAATGCAAAACAGTCTCCAAACGTCCTGGCACCGATTTCTTACGGTCCAAAGCCCCCGATTCCTTGCTAGCTAGCCTCCAGCAACTTCTTTTCCACCAGAGGATTGTAATGGAATTGGTTTGGTCCAAGTTGGATGAAAAATGAATGAGGGAGGCTACTTTGAAGAATAATAAAAACTAGGGTTAGGGTTTGATGTGAAGGAACAAGCAAGGCTATGATATATTTATTTAAGGGGGGAAGGTTGCCCTGGCCGACCACATACTGGGCTAGGGTTAGGGTTTAGTCACAAGCCCAATACCCTCAACTTAAAGTCATTTAAAAAGCCTATAAGCTAAAGCCCAAAAAGCAATTTAAATAAAACCCTAAAATAAATATAAAACATTCCTAATTAGGTTAGAAACTAATTACTAATCAAATAATGATACTTAGTATATAATCATGGTTAGACTCTAATCATGGTAATTCTAATGTTAAACCAAAAGAAACCACTAATCACAAAATGCATCAATTAAAATATCAATAAAATAATCAAAAAATTTAAAATCACACAATTACCAAAATACCCCTAACCTAGAAAAGTGATAGTGACAAATCTATCCTCCTTAAATAATTTCGTTCTCAAAATTAAAGATAAAACTGAACAGATGAGAAGGAAAGAAAAATCATACCTCAAGGATGAAAAGATAAGGGTATCGCTCGCGCATCTCATTTTCCCTCACCCAAGTAGACTCATCTGTAGAGTGATGCCTCTATGCGACGTAAACCAAGGGTATCATCTGGTTCCTCAGCACCTTCTCTCGTCGATCCAGAATCTCTACAGGCTGTTCTGGATAACTAAGTGTAGGGCCCACCTCGATCTCGGAATGATCTAGTACATGGCTGGGATCTGCCACGTACTATCTCAACTGCGACATGTGAAACACGTTGTGAACTCCCTCTAGTTCAGGTGGCAAGTCTAACATGTATGCCACGTCACCGACTCTTCCATTGATAACGAAAGGTCCGATGAAACTTGGACTAAGCTTTCCACCTCCACCAAAGCGAATAGTGCCTCGTGTCGGAGATATCCTCAGGAATACCAGATCTCCAACCTAGCACAAACATGGTCTCAAACTTAACTATAACAATCACATGATCAAACAAAATCACAAAATAAACAAAATCCTAATCCTAAGTCTAAGCTGTACCTCAAACTCTAAAGGTCTCTGGTGGCTATCGACCCAATGTCGTTGTCTGTCCTGCACCACGCAAAGTCAATCTCTGATGAGCTTCACCTTCTTGGATACGTCAACAACCATTTCAGGTCCCAATAAAGCTCGCTTTCCAACGTCATCCCAAGACAAGGGAGTACGACATCTACGCCCGTACAACGCCTCGAATGGTGATATCTCAATGCTGGCCTGGAAACTGTTGTTGTATGCAAACTCCACCAAGTACAAATGATCCTCCTAGGAACCTCCAAAATCCAGGACACAAGTCCACAGCATATCCTCGAGTGTCTCAATAGTCCTCTCTGACTGTCCGTCCGTTTGAGGGTTGTATGCAGTACTAAACTTGAGCTGAGTGCCCAAACTAGTATGCAGACTCCGCCAGAAATAGAAAGTAAAGCGACTATCTCGATCCGAGACAATGCTTACCGGAACTCCATGAAGTCTGACAATCTGACGCACGTACATCTCTGTTAGCTTCTCCGTAGATAAATCTACTTTGAATGGCAAAAAAGTGGGCTGATTTGGTCAACCTGTCAATGATGACCCAAATCGCATCTTTCCCTTCTGGTGTATGTGGCAATCCTGAAACAAAGTCTATTGTAATATGCTTCCACTTCCACTCCGGAATGGGCAATGGCTGTAATAGTCCTCCTGGCCTCTGCCTCTATGCCTTAACCTGCTGACAGACTAAACATCTGGTTACGAAGCGTGCTACATCCCGATTCATCGCATACCACCATACATGCTCCTTCAGATCCCTATATATCTTGTTGGCACCTGGATGCATAGAGTAATGAGAACGGTGGGTTTCCTGCATAACCTGATTCCGAAAGTCTCCACTAGGCACACACAGTCTGGAACCGTGCCTCAAAGCGCCATCCTCTGTAATGACAAACTCATCCACAAGTCCTGCTCGAACCTGCTCTCGAATACACCATAGAAAAACATCGTCGAACTGAGTCAATTTAATCCTCTCCATCAAGTCCGACTGAATCTACAGTCCCTACATCTGTATCTCAACTCCCGGCACTATCACCTCAATCTCCAGGCTCTCCAGATCTGCTAACAAGTGACGATCTACCATCAAACACATAGCTACCGGATACCTACTTAAGGCATCAGCAACCACGTTGGCCTTCCCTGGATGATACTGCAATGAAATATCAAAGTCCTTCATCAACTGCAACCATCTCCTCTGCCTCATGTTGAGCTCCTTCTGTGTAAACGCATACTTCAAGCTCTTGTGATCTGTGAAGATCTCCACATGCTCTTCGTATAGATAGTGCTTCACAACTCAAGAGCAAAGATAACTGTCGCCAACTCCAAGTCATGGGTAGGGTAGTTCTTCTCATGCGGACGTAACTGCCTGGAAAGCATAGGCAATCACCTTTCCATGCTGCTGCAAGACACAACCCAGACCCTTCCCTGAGGCATCATTGTTGATAGTGAACCCGCCTGATCCTGATGACAATGTCAGAATCGGAGGCGTCGTCAACCTCTTCTTCAACTCATCAAAAGCGACTTGACACTCCTCTAACCAGATAAACTCCGCATCCTTCCGGGTCAGCCTAGTCAATGGCTCTGTAACCCAGAAGAAATCTTGAACAAACTTCCTGTAGTAGCCTGTCAATCCCAGGAAGCTCCTGAGCTCCGCAACTGAACTCGGTGCTGTCTACGCCTCAACTGTCGTGATCTTCCTCGGGTCGACTGAGATCCCATCCCCAGTCATAACATGACCTAGGAAATCAACTCAATCTAGGAAGAACTCACACTTCGAGAGCTTGCCACAAATCTCCTCCTTCCTAAGAGTCTCCAGAACCACTCTCAAGTGCTCCTCATGCTCCTCTGGGGTCTTCAAGTACACCAAGATGTCGTCGATGAACACCACCATAAACTTGTCCAAGTACTGGTGGAATACCTTGTTCATCAGGTTCATGAACACTGCCAGGGTGTTAGTTATCCCAAACGGCATCATCATGAACTCAAACTGGCCATACCGTATCCTGAATGCTAACTTCGGAATGTCCTTCTTCTTTACCTTACTTGATGGTAACCTAACCTCAAATCAATTTTGAAAAATACCCTCGCTCCGCTCAACTGATCGAACAGATCATCAATCTTCGACAGCGGGTACTTGTTGTTGATCATGAGGCTGTTGAGAGCCCAGTAGTCGATACACATCCGTACCGACCCATCCTTTTTTGGCACAAAGAGTACCGGTGCACCCCACGGTAAAGAACTCGATCAGATGAAACCTTGTCCTGCAACTCATCCACTTGCTTCTTTAATTCCACGAACTCGCTGTTGTTCACTCTATAGACGTGTTGAGATATCGGCTCTGCGCCGGGCACCAAATCTATAGATAACTTCACATCTCTGTCCGGAGGTAACCCTGGCAACTCCTCCAGAAATACAACCATGAACTCAGCTATCAATGGATGTGGTACAGTTCTGCTTCTCTGCTGAGCCTCCGTAGAAAACTTTGCTACTCTGCTCTGTCTTCCGTCTGGTGAACTCGAACTCTGGCTCTCATGGCGAACGGAAAAAAAACTCTACCACCATGACAATCTATACTGGCATGGTGCCTTCTCAACTAATCCATCCCGAGTACTATATCATAGTTCGATAATGGCATTACGAGCAGACTCACATCTAATTCTCGGCCTCCCAAAACTACTCTTCATTTCTTGCAAATATTACTTACGAGGATGATGCCACCCCCAGTCATGATTGTGCAAGTCCTAGGCAATGATTCAGAAGATAGATGGTGTCTAATAGCAAATGGTACAGACATAAATCTATGGAAAGCACCCTAATCAGAAAAAAGTAAATAGCGGGAAAAGTGTCGAGAAGAACAGAACCTGCGATCAGATCTCCTACTGCCTCTGCATCCTCAGCTGACATGGCAAAAGATCGCCCTTACTGACCTCCTCTGGCCTACTGTTGGTGCTGAATAAACTTCTGCTACTGAGTTTGTAATGGTCCCTTTTGTTGTCCTGCCGGAGCCTTGCCTCCTGCTCTATGAGTTATACACCCGAAGACATGGGATTGTCCCTCAGCTAGTGCTCCGCTGAACCACAAAGTAGGCACCTGCCTAGCCTCTTCCTACAGTCATTCCACCCATGCCCTGGCTTCTTGCAAAAGGTACAACAGATGGCGAGCTGCTGTCTAGGTACCTGCTGTATCTGCCTCTACTGAAAAGGTGCACGACCTTGACTCTGAAACTGCTATTGCTGGAATGGCTTCTGCTATTGCTGCTACGGCTGATAATGGAGCCTCTTGGCCGGGCCTCTACTATCGTCGGCTCTATGTGAATCACGACCTCTCTTCAACTTCAGTTCGAGGTCGTCCTCCGCTGCCATAGCTCCCGACAGAATCTCTTCGAAGGTAGCATCTCTGTCACTCTTGGTCAAGGACTTGACTTCCTTGACCAAGTCCTTCCTGAACCTCCTAGCCTTCGCCGTCTAGATAAGGCCCTCAATGAATCTATCCAGGCGGCAGAACTCTCCGGCATACTCCTCTAATATCTGGTTCCCCTGAACCAGATTCTCGAACTGCATCTCTAAGACGCCAAGTGTTGTATCGGGGAAGAACTTCTCCTTGAAGAGCTTTTTGAAAGCATCCTACGTCTTCCCCGCTGTACCAACTCTGGGGTCGATCTGGTACCATGTGCGGACAAGGTCCTGCATCTAGCTGCCCGCCACCTCTATCTAAATTCCGGCTGGTATCAGTGCCAGGCAAAAGATCTTCTCTATGTGCTCGATACAGTTATCGATATATAGGATACCCTCAGTACCCTTGAAGTCTCACGGCCGCATCTTCTGAAAGTCCTGAATGCCTGGGGTCCTCTGCTGGTACTGCTGCTGTATCTGACCTCCCTGCCGCTGGACAATCATCCTCTCTACTGCTACCATGGCCAGCTGATGGGCATTGTCGATGCCCTGCCTCATGTCTGTCGACTGGCGCTGCTGAGCCTCCATTATCTGCTGGAAGAAGGCAAAAAGCTGAGCTGCATCCACTCATCCCGAAGGTGGCTGCTGCTGGGATACCTCTGGGATGACTGGGGTAGGCCTTCGAACAGGTGGAGGTGAACCCCCAAATGCGATAGATGTTCCAACATAAGAAGGAATAAGGTGAGCTGTAGTCCCTGGGCTCTGCTGAACCGGGTGAGAAGTGGCAGACCTCTCGGTGGTATCCCTTTGGCCAGAGCGATACGATCGTGTCTCCACCATCCTGAAGACAGATCAAACAAAGAAGGTCAATTCTGAGCGGAAAATGG
>JANAVB010019794.1:7053778-7122691 GCA_029216955.1 Iris pallida
CCCAATTAGAATTAGGGTTTCCACCATATATCTAACTTAGACATAATATCTAGATATTCTAAAACTTGGTTAACTTATTCTAATATACTAATTAAGCCTCTAGGTTCATGATCAACATCTAGATTAGGGCAATTCTAGGTTTAGATCTAATATATCACTTAGCACATTATTAATTTATTAAAATTCAAAAATAATCTAATTTCACAAATTACCAAAATACCCTTAGTCTAAAAATGGTGATGACAAATCTACCCCGTTAGAAAAATTTTGTCCTCGAAATTTAAGATTGTCGTACTCCTTCTAGGTCAAACCCCCAATAATCAAGGTCAAGAAAATAACATGTAATCAAGGTCCTACTGGTCGTGATTTTACAGTCTCGAACAGGATCACTACGTTATCTAGTACAACACAAGAATATCCTGATAGGTACTAATAAAATCATATATCAAGATGGGGAAGAAGAACAGGAAAGATAGACCTGTTAACCCGTCACCCGCAGTATCGGTCTCCTCGACCGTCAGCGCAAAAGCCCCACCCCTCTGGTGCTGGGAATGGTATTGTGCTGCCATAGGTGGCCTAGCTCTCTCTAACTCGGTGCTCCATCATATGAGGGTGCGGTAGGGCAATCCCTGACCTGGTGAGCAGTGGATCCACAAAATAGGAAAACCTTCAGCCTCTTCCTACAAACATCACAAGCGTGTCCCGGCTTCCTGCAGTAGGCACAGTTAGGCATCCCCTGGTCCTATCCTCGAGGCTGTTGCTGTACCTGTTAAACTCTAGCCGGTGCCCACATCTGCTGGGGCTGATGCACTACCTTCTACACAGTGGGATGCTTCGTACTGTCACTAGCCCCTACTGAATCATCCTGGCTCCTCTTGGACTTGAGCTCTAAGTCATCCTCTCCTGCCATAGCCCCTTCCAAGATCTGTTCGAAGGTGGCATCACGGTCGCTCTTGGTCAGCGACTTGGCCTCCTTGATCAAGCCCTTGCGGAACCTTCTTGCCTTTACGGTCTCACTCAAGCCCTCCACAAATCTGCCCAGACGACATAACTCCCCAGCATATTCCTCTACAGTCTGGTTCCCCTGAACTAGGTTCTCAAACTACGTCTCCAATGCGCCAAGTGCTGTATCGGAGAAGAACTTCTCCTTGAAAAGCTTCTTAAAAGCTTTCCAAGTCTGCCCCTCAACACCAACTCTAGGGTCAGCGTGGTACCATGTCCGGGCAAGATCCTGTATCTGGCTGCCCGTCGCCTCAATCTTTATCCCGACCGGCATCTGTACGAGTCGAAAGATCTCCTATATATGCTCGATCCAGTCGTCTGCATACAATATGCCCTCCATACCTCTGAAGTCCCTCGGTCGTATATTCTAGAAATCCAAGATATTCTCGGGCCTCGACTACTGCATCTGGCCTCCCTGGTCCTCCTGTGGCTGAGCAGCCACTCTCTCTACTGCCGCCATCGTAATCTGATGGGCATTGTCGATGGCCTGCCTCATATCCGTAGACTGGCGATGCTGAGCCTCCATTATCTCTCGAAAGAATACGAAGAGTTGTGCTGCTTCAACTGACCCCTGAGGTGGTGGCTGGCTGAAACACATCTGGAATCATCGGGGTAGGCCTCCGAACAGGTGGAGGAGCACCCCCAAAAGTTACAGATGCTCCTACATGGGCAGGAACGAGAGGTGCTGTAACGCCCCAGTCCCAAAATACGTAGGACTAGGTACATCGACATGTCAGCTGTATACATACGAAGTACACTCCAATATATAGAAACCTTGTATGTATACATAAGCTGTAAAATATAGTAGAACCATAATAACTAAATCTCATCCACTAGATAAATAAATGATATAAAAGCAACTTTGAATTTGTCATGTATACAATCGTTGGACAGAGACAAAGTCCACTACCAACTATCTCAAATAAAATATACAAGGAGTGATCGATAAAATAACGAGACGAACCAAGCGCAATCGTCTTCGAAAGAATGGAGAAGATCACGGCCTTGGCTAGAACACCTACAAAATCACAGAAGCACATACCTGGAGAGATAACCAGGTCCTCAGAGGGACGTAACAAGATACATAAAGAACATGCCATAATAAACTGAATATATAATATGTCACAAACCGAAAATAAGTGACAAGACGACAATAAGGTAATCTAACCGTACTACAGTGTTTATGCAGTTAAAAACAAACCTCCAATGCATGGGCACTCTGGCTCAGTAGCAGTAATCTCAGGTATGGCCCATCAGGATACCAGGGACCTCAAAGCATAACATTCATCGAATGTCAGAGGCCAGTAGTAAATCAGTATCAGGATCCAGGACCGTATCTCCCGCGAAGATAACCGACAATAGGGAAGTGCATACGTGGCCCATACGTTAAGGAACTGTTCTTCCCATCCAATGCCTAACAGAGTCACATCCATGTCTCATATACCTCTACTAACTGCTAAGTCTCCTAACATGCCTCTATTAGCAGTTAGCCCTAACGCATGCACATGGGGGATCAGCCCACACGCAAGTACCTCTATATGTACTCATCTCACACATCCTCGTGGTACAACTGTATCAAGGTATATGCGATACACTACAGACGGTAGTCTCTTAACCCTAAGTCCACATGCAATCAAAGGATAATAACAAAGTATATCTAATATCACTAAGCAGACAGTAAATCAAGAATAGTAAGAACTGGAAATAATTAAACAGTGATATGTAATAAAATACAAACTAAATATAAATAGTATAATGGCAAGGTATCTTGCCTGAGGTTATGTACAAAAGGAATAATCCAGTAGCTCGAACAGACAAATAAACGAAGCAAGAAAAGCCAAATCCTGTAGATGACTCCGGATGCTGCAACAAACATCACGAACGAGTTCGGAATAAAAGATATACCTAGGAAACGCCTGTCCAAAAGTTAAATTTTGGAATAGGGGCAAAATCGTAATTTCGGGTCAAAACGATATCCGCCGTTAGACCCGCTTTGTACCGAAATACGTGCCAATGTCTACGGTCTCTAAAGTCGTCAAACTACATGTCTACAGATTTGTTTTTATGAGGCGAACCCAATGGTATGTCCAATTTCAGACTCCGGTGGGCCGTGCACAAAATCGTCCGTTGAGTGGGATTGTAGACCCGCTAAAATAGCATTCCGATCAACGGTCTGAGAACTGGACCGAACTTGGGTCATAGGACCAGAAAAATATTTCAAGTCCAATGGCGCAAGTTTTATCGCGATATGATGAGCGTGCACAAAGTTGTGACTTAATTTGCAAAAGGTCGACACGGGGCATCTCGACGGATACGTACTGATTTCGTCGCGCACATGCAACGAAATCGGGTTCTGTCAGTTCCCACACGTCGACAACATCCATACGCGCCTTTCGATGCATATAATGTGCGATCATGTCGCCCGATTTGTCGGGGCGCACACCGTATCGGGGTATTTTTCCACTTTTCAAAAACAAAATTTACAATTTTTCGTAAAACTTTAACAAAATGTAAGTTTCTACATACTAGATGAAAAGTAAATCCAAAAGGTGCGTTACAAACTCGGTTAGGTTGTCTTTGACTGTCTTTAATTAGTTTTTACAAAAATTTAATGAACAACGAGAAAAGTGGCCGACAAGTTGATGTCTCAAAACAGTTTTTAATATTCCAGAAAAGTGGTTTTTCTCCAACTTCGTCTTGATTTTTCGAGCAAGTTGGGTGGCCAGGTCGAAATCCACCTAGGGGATCTCGAAGAGGGTCATGTGGGCTTTCTACACGAATTTACGGATCTAAAAACGGATTTAAAATGAGGGAGATATAGATCGGGGAAGTGGGATACCTTAAAGTGGGAATCTGTTGTTGTTGTTGTGACGACCGGGAGGCGTGGATGTGGTCGGTCCGACGAGGCTAGCACGCACGCCAAGGAACGGGAGGAGGATGGAGGAGAGAGGAGGAAGAAGATGGAGAAGAATTTCGGATTCTAGGGTTAGTATATATATACAACTATATATATATATATAATAAAGGTGGAGGGTTTCAGCCCCAAATTGCTACTGATGTGCTTCTTTCTTTCTTTCTTTTTTTCTTATTAATGGGGTCGGCCCCATATATGTGGTGCTGCTGCTCCATACAGAGGTGGGCGCGTATATGCTACATGCTGTTGTTGCTTATTCTTTTGTCATTGGGTTGGGGTGGTCGGGTGGGGCCGACCACCCTTTTCTTTTTTTTTTCTTTCTAAATCTTATCTTTTTCTTTCAAATCTTTTTAAATATATATAACTATATATATATGTATATGTATATATCACCATAATCTTATTAAAATCCAATAACAATTTAAATGACACATATCCAATATTTAATATATTTAAGCATATCTATATATATATATATATATATATATATATATATATATATATATATATATATATATATATATATATATATATATATATATATATATATTCAATTCACAATAAATCAACGATAAAATAATAATGTCTTAATAGAATAGACATGTCTATTAAATATCCATAAAAATAAATTTAATAACAATAATATATATATATATATATATATATATATATATATATATATATATATATATATATATATATATTTATATATATATATTTAAGCATATATATATATATATATATATATATATATATATATATATATATATATATATATATATAAATTCAATTCACAATAAATCAACGATAAAATAATAATGTCTTAATAGAATAGACATGTCTATTAAATATCCATAAAAATAAATTTAATAACAATAAATAAAAAAATTGTCCAGTGGGTGAACCAATACCGCATACCCTTATCCGGGTCCAGATAAATCTACAATCTTGTAAATATATTATTTAATAAAAATACCAATAATTGTACATATAATTAAACAATTAAAAATTATGCATGAAATTTTAAAATAATTTAGAATATATTTTTACGTACGTAAAACATGTCCACATGGCCACCTTGGTCCCATCCTATGCCTACATGGGCTTAACTTTGGTTCGGGCCCAGTTCGGACTGAATTGGACTAAACCTGGTCATCTAAAAATCAAAAATAATATTTAATTTAAAAATAATTTACATGAGTCCATTCACAACTCGGTCTGATTTTCCTAATTTGGTCATTACCATGGCTAGGCTTGTCACGCCCCAGAACCAGAATACTGGAGAGCGGGGGCAGACATAGCCAGCTACATATATTGAAATGGAAACCACCTCGATATACGGTCACGGCTGTCTAGATATATGAGGGTTTACTACAAGCCAACAGTCTCTTATGGTCCTGAACAAGCCTAATGTCTCAATCATAAGCAAGTAAGTAAGGTCGCAAGATGTATGATCATTAAATATACAACAATAAGGCGTCCCAAATATTACATATTAAGCTGATCATGAAGCTAGTCGTACAAAATGCGGGGACTAGCAAGAGTTAAGTCATACATGATCAACCCTAGGATTTGTTAATCATGTTTACAGCCCGTAGGCAGACAGTAAGTAAAGTGCATCGAGCTAACAGGTGCTCGTCGGCTAAACGCCTCCAAAGAATAACTTTACAATAGAGTGAGCGAAACAAAATAGAAAACCCACTCGTAGCCCGGGTTCCTTCTAGTCGCCACCATCGGGCTGGAGGTTCGGAAGATCCTCGGGAGCTGCTCCGAAATCTGGCCACACAAAACCAGCTGGGTCAAACCCCAGAAGAGCAAGTGCCACCAAGGAGGCCACGAAATAAGAACAAAATCCAGCAATTAGCACAAGAAAATTCTAATATTAAAACTAAAAATTACGAAAAATATGGTAGGATGATATACGACGAGATAACCATGGAACTATTTCGATAGCCAGGTTACAACCCGTAAACCAAACAAGGACCGGGGTTGTAACCCTTCATCTTAACAGAACTTGGTTTCCCACCATTTATCGGTAAGATAATAATGCAAGAAATCAAGACAGGGAAGCAATCTTGTACTGGAACAAGACATGGCTAAACTGGTTATACCTCATTCAATCAATCACGACCAAGCAGATACTACGGCTTACTACTTTAACTAACTAGGGTTATCACAGGCCTAATTACTAACAAGATGCAGTGAGATTGTTCCACAGCCACAAGCCCTGCAGGCCATCCAGGTTACCCAGGTCGAAAATTAGGGATTGAATTCAGGTGGGTACATCATCCAGGAAACGCATGTACCCTTAGGCGACTTAGAAGGTGCAACACATGACAGTGTGCTGGAAATGCGCCCTACTCGACGGCAGGCTACAAGTCCCAAGAGCGCCCAGGTAACGGAATTGCCTATAGCTGTGTCATCTCTTCATGACTACTGTGATATTCTAGTTATTAACCTTAATTCATTTTGATAGGTACCCCTGACCGTGGTACTCAGGGGTCCCCTCCTAGACATGATGTAAGACAGGACAAGTGGATTTAACAAGCAAGCAAGAAGAACTACCCACGGTGTCAAGTTGATTATACGAGTCAAGTTAGCCGTCGCAACAGCATCAAGATAAATCATGTTAGGGTACTTGTCAGGAGTGCGCCACGACGGGCCACTATAATGTCAGGTTGGTCATATCAGGAGTGCACCATTACGGGCCACTGTCGTGTTATGCTAGTTCCTTGTCATACCATGCCATGTACAATAGTCATTCCAAACATATTAAGTAAAATCAAGTTCATGACAAAAGGCGTAAGGATATAAAATGGGCGTAAAATATCTAATAAAATATCAATATACAGGGCTATAGAAGAGCCAAGCTTAAAGAAATAAGACCAAAACTCCAAGAGCCAATGGGTTAAGCAAGGGGTCAGGGGAGCAGCGTACGCGCAAGAGCACGCACGCAGGGGAGCAGCGTACGCACACAGGAGAGCTACGTACACGAAAAGACACGCACGTAGGAGAGCTGCGTACGCGTAAAAACACGCACGCAGTAGAGCTGCGTACGCGTAAAAACACGCACGCAGTAGAGCTGCGTACGCGTAAAAACACGCACGTAGGGGAAAGGGTCTTCTTCTCCATGGCTGAGAAGAAGCTCCTATGGCTCCAAAACTTCAAAGCATCACAACTTGGCCATCCGAACTCCAAATCCGGATTTCCAAAGTTCCAACCAGGGTGGAATTGAACTCTCTTCCACATGGACACATCAAAACCCATAAAAATCCAACTTAAATAGATCAAAACCATGTAAATCCGAAAATAAGGAAAACTTAGATCTAGAACAATGGAGACTCTAAATCACAAAATACCAAGTTCTAATGTTGATCACCATGTCCTAAACTAGCAAATGGACAAATAAAATAGGGTTCTCATGTGGTGGCAAGGTGCACTTGCCTATGGATTGGTGTTGTGTAGAGGAAGGAGAAGAGTGTTGTGTAGAGGAAGGAGAAGAAGAAAATTAATGGAGGTTTATGAGGAGAGAGAAAAGGTTGGTAGAGTTTTAAAGAGGGTGGGATGTGGTGTGTTGAGGGTGGAGCATAGGCTAAGGTGTTCCAATACATATTAAACCAAACCAAACCAACCCAAACCAATTAAAACCGAGCCATGTCAAAACCCAAAATACGAGAAATACCGAAATTCCACAAGTTGAGAAAAATAAAAATACATGCCAAAATCCAGATACGAGTATAAATACGAAATACTGGAAATACGGGAAATGAGGGTGACAACTCTACCCACCTTAAAAGAATTCCGTCCTCGAAATTTAATCAAGGAGCTAGAGATTGTCACGACAAGTTACATTAAGCACAGGCAAGTTATACTAAGCAGTTCAATCATACAATCATACAATGCAAGCAAGGAAGGGAAAACGTAAGGCATAAGAAAGATATTATACCTCACGAGTCAAACAGGTAGGGATATCGCGATCGGATGTCGTCTCCCACGTTGACTCACCTAGAGAGTGATGACCCTAAGCAACACGGACTAATTTAATAGTCTTGTTCTTGAGTATCTTCTCCCTCCGGTCCAATATAGACATGGGCCTCTCCTCATACGAAAGGTTGGTACCAACAACCAATTCCGAATGGTCTAGGATGTGGCTCGGGTCCGGAATATACCGTCGTAATTGGGACACATGGAATACATCATGCACCTCACTTAGCGACGGCGGAAGAGCGAGACGATAGGATACATCTCCTACTCGCTCTAGAATATTGAACGACACTATATACCTAGGACTAAGCTTTCCCCGCACGCCAAAGCGAATGACGCCGCGGTTAGGCGAGATCCTAAGGAATACATGGTCGCCGACAGCAAATTCTAAGGGACGCCGATGAGCATCGGCCCAATGGCGCTGGCGGTCCTGGACAACTCGGAGGTGATCTCTGACCTTCCTGACCACGTCAACCGTCTGGGAAATCAATTCGGGCCCGAGCATCTGCCTCTCCCCGACATCGTCCCATGCTAGCGGAGATCTGTACTTTCTGCCATAAAGAGCCTCGAAGGGTGCCATCTGGATACTGGCCTGGAAACTATTGTTGTACGAGAATTCTACGAGATGCAGGTGATCTTCCCATGAACCACCGAAGTCGAGCGTACAAGATCTCAGTATGTCTTCAAGAGTCTGGATTGTGCGCTCTGATTGACCATCCGTCTGCGGGTGATAAGCTGAGCTGAATTGAAGGCGAGTCCCCAAACTCTTCTGCAAGTTGCGCCAAATGTGTGATGTGAATCTTGAATCCCTGTCCGAGGTGATGCTGACTGGCATACCGTGAAGCCTGACAATCTTCCTGAGATACATCTCTGCTAACTGCGCCGTCGACTGTCCAACTCTGAATGGGAGAAAGTGTGCCACCTTGGTTAGCCTGTCCATAATTACCCAAATAGCATCTCTGCCGGTCGGAGATCTGGGCAATCCGGTCACGAAATCCATGGTTATATGTTCCCATTTCTATTCTGGAATTGGTAAGGGTTGAAGAAGTCCAGCGGGCCTCTGATGTTCAGCTTTAACCTGTTGGCAAACCAAATACCGAGAGACAAACCGGGCTATCTCCCTCTTTATGCCATTCCACCAGAAATGCTGACGAATATCATGGTACATCTTCGTACCACCCGGATGAATAGAATATTGTGAACTGTGGGCTTCTGCCATGACTTCCTGTCTGATATCTCCACTGGGTACACAAAGACGAGTGCCGTACCAAAGTGTACCGTCTTCATGGATCCATAACTCTGGCCTTCTACCTGCTTCACACTCTTCTCTGAGTCGTTGGATCTTGGAATCTGTTGACTGTGCCACCCGGATTCTCTCAACTATGCTGGACTGAACCTGTAGGCTGGCCATCAATGCCATACTGGTTGGAAGAACCACTTCAATTCCCATCTTCTGAAGATCTGCCAATAATTCTGGTTGCGCCGTCAGGAAATAAACTCTGGCTCTCCTGCTCAATGCATCTGCTACAACGTTGGCCTTCCCGGGATGATACTGCAAATCCATATCATAGTCCACCAGTAGCTCGAGCCATCTTCTCTGCCGCATTTTAAGGTCCTTCTGGGTGAAAACATACTTCAGGCTCTTATGATCAGTAAAGATCTCCACTCTATCTCCGTACAAGTAGTGTCTCCACAACTTCAAAGCAAACACTACCGCCGCCAATTCCAAGTCGTGGGTCGGGTAATTCTTCTCATGATCACGTAGTTGATGTGATGCATATGATATTACCTTCCTATGCTGCATCAAGACACACCCCAATCCTCTACCTGAAGCGTCGCAATAAACTGTGAATCCTCCGGTCCCATCTGGAAGGGTAAGAATGGGAGCCGTTATCAAACCTTGCTTCAACTTCTCAAATGATTCCTGACACTCTGCTGTCCAAACAAACAGCACATCCTTGTGGGTCAACTGGGTCATCGGCACTGAAATCTTTGCGAAATCTGAAACGAACCGCCGGTAGTAGCCGGCCAATCCAAGAAAGCTGCGAACCTCTGCCACTGAGCTGGGTACCGGCCATGACTCGATAGCCATAATCTTCTGGGGATCCACTTCCACTCCTCCTCGGGTAATGATGTGACCCAAGTATGATATACGATCGAGCCAGAACTCGCATTTACGGAACTTGGCGTATAACTGATGCTCCCTAAGCGTCTGGAGGACGACTCTGAGATGCTGCTCATGCTCTGCTTCACTCTTGCTGTAGACCAGGATGTCATCTAGGAACACGATCACAAATTGATCCAAGTAAGGCATGAAAATGCAATTCATGAGGTCCATGAATACGGCTGGCGCATTGGTCGCTCCAAAGGGCATAACAAGGAACTCCCAATGCCCATACCTCGATCTGAATGCTGTCTTCGGGATATCCTGCTCTCTGACTTTGATCTGGTGGTATCCCGACCGCAAGTCGATCTTCGAGAACACTGAAGCCCCTCTGAGCTGATCAAACAAGTCATCTATCCTCGGAAGAGGGTATCTGTTCTTGATTGTCACCGAATTCAAGGTACGATAACCAACACATAGCCTGGACGTACCATCCTTCTTTTTCATAAGAAGCATCGGGGCTCCCCAAGGCGATCCACTTGCACGAATGAATCCCTTGGTCCTCAGTTCTTCAATCATTTTGTATAAAATTTCCAACTCTGAAGGCGCCATCCTGTAGACTCGCTCTGATACTGGCGCTGTCCCGGGAATCAAGTCTATAGTGAACTCAATCTCTCGCTCCGGTGGCATCCCTGGAAGCTCCTCTGGAAAGACATCTGAAAACTCTCCAACTATCCGGGGTAACTGTACTGCTGCTACTGCCATCCGCAATGCTGGGGAAGATGGCTCCACTGCGCCTCTGAAAAACAAAAACTCTGGCTCGCCGAGGATACTAAAGACAACTCTGCCAATATGACAGTCTATCCTAGCATACTGGTTCCTCAACCAATCCATGCCTAGGACTACATCATAGTCTGCCATAGAAAACTCTATGAATCTAGCGGGGAACTCCCTACCGCTAACTACGATCCGACACGAGGAAAACACTCAATCTACTCCTATAAGGCCATTACCAGTGAGTATATTGAGCCTCACTGATAATGACTCGGGCTCCAATCTTATCCGTGTCGCGAATCGTACAGACATAAATGAATGCGATACACCAGAATCAAATAATACAGACGCTAGAGAGGAGTTGACGAGAATAGTACCTGCCACAACCTCACCTGGTGCAACTTCTTCATCTATAGCCATCATCATGGCCTGACCTTGTCCTCTGGCTGCTGGTCTCCTCTGCTGGAAACCTCTCTGCCTATTCTGGGTCTGAGCTTGGGCTTGTGCATACTGCTGGGGTTGTTGTTGCTGGAATGCCTGAGACTGAGGTAGGCAAGGGCCTCGAAGACTGATACTGCTGCTGCTGAACAGGTGCTGGTCCTCTAACCGATGGACTGGTTAGGTTGGAAGAGAATAAACTACCCCTATTCGGGCAGGCTCATATCTTATGATCTACCGCTCCACAAGCTAGGCACAATCCCTGTAGCCCTGCGACAGTCTGCCACCATATGCCCTGGCTTCCCGCAATGAGAACATCCCATCGCGGAAGTCTGCTTCTGTTTCTGCTGCTGCGGGTACGTCGTGGTCGAATGCTGAACCGACGTTACTGAGGCCGCCCGCCTCGGAGTTCCAATGGTCAATCCCCTAGCTGCTGGGGTTGGAGCTGATGATTGGTGCATCTGACTGTGGGACCGCTTCCTATCTCCTGTCCTATCTACGATCCTCTGGGAGGTGTACTCATGCCTCCTAGCTGCTCTCAAGACTGCATCGAACGTCTGGTGCTCGAACTGCTCAACCGCCAATAAGATCTCCAAATGCAGTCCCTGCTGGAATCGCTGGGCCCTATCAAACTCGGTCGCTACCAAGGTGGGGGCAAACCTACTAATTCTAGAAAACTCCGATGCATAATTGTTGACCGTTCTGCCTCCTTGCTTCAAGTTGGTAAATCTGGTCTGCAGGTCGTACCGAGCCACAGCATCGAAATACTTCGTCTGGAATCTCTCTCTAAACACTGCCCAAGCAATAGGTGCCACCAATCCCATGGTTTGTACCGCCCACCAACTGCGAGCCAAGTCCAACAACTGCAGGCGTACCACCGCCACCTTCTCATTCTCGGGTGTCCTAGCTGCTTCCAGAATCACCTCGGTATCCTGAAGCCATACATCCGCGGCAATCCCATCCTCGCTGCCGTCGAAGAAAGGAGGGTTCAATCGCTTGAAGCTGTTTGCCGCCTGGTTCCCTGGATGTCCGCCTCGGGTCAAAGTATCTTGAACTGTCTGGTGCAGGGCGTCGCTTCGACGATCCTGGAAAGCTATCAAGGTTCTGATGAGGCCTACTAAGGTATCATCATCTGGCTCTGCGGGCTGGACGGGCCGAACTGGTGACTCTCCTCCAATAGGTATCACTCTGGAGGCGACTCCGGAATGCTGGGCTTGATCTCCAGGTTGCTGCTGGTCCACGGGAGGTGCTCCTCCGTGCTGATCGGCAGGGTCAGGTACAGTGCCGCTGAAAAAGACGACACAGGGAAACAATAAGGAAGGACCAGGACAGATCAACGATACAAGCATGTAATCAGGGCAAGAATTTCAAGGATTTGAAAATACGGGCGGAGATCAAGGGCGAATACTGATTGAGACATCTATTCGGTAAACCCTTACATTTCTTGAATGACAAGACCTGCATGGGCCACCACTTAAACCATGTCACGCCCCAGAACCAGAATACTGGAAAGCGGGGGCAGACATAGCCAGCTACGTATATTGAAATGGAAACTACCTCGATATACGGTCACGGCTGTCTAGATATATGAGGGTTTACTACAAGCCAACAGTCTCTTATGGTCCTGAACAAGCCTAATGTCTCAATCATAAGCAAGTAAGTAAGGTCGCAAGATGTATGATCATTAAATATACAATAATAAGGCATCCCAAATATTATATATTAAGCTGATCATGAAGCTAGTCGTACAAAATACGGGGACTAGCAAGAGTTAAGTCATACATGTTCAACCTTAGGATTTGTTAATCATGTTTACAGCCCGTAGGCAGACAGTAAGTAAAGTGCATCGAGCTAACAGGTGCTCGTCGGCTAAACGCCTCAAAAGAATAACTTTACAATAGAGTGAGCGAAACAAAATAGAAAACCCACTCGTAGCCCGGCTTCCTTCTAGTCGCCACCATCGGGCTGGAGGTTCGGAAGATCCTCGGGAGCTTCTCCGAAATCTGGCCACACAACACCAGCTGGGTCAAACCCCAGAAGAGCAAGTGCCACAAAGGAGGCCACAAAGGAGGCCACGAAATAAGAACAAAAGCCAGCAATTAGCACAAGAAAATTCTAATATTAAAACTAGAAATTACGAAAAACATGGCAGGATGATATACGACGAGATAACCATGGAACTATTCTGATAGCCAGGTTACAACCCGTAAACCAAACAAGGACCGGGGTTGTAATCCTTCATCTGAACAAAACTTGGTTTCCCACCATTTATCGGTAAGATAATAATGCAAGAAATCAAGACAGGGAGCAATCTTGTACTGGATCAAGACATGGCTAAACTGGTTATACCCCATTCAATCAATCACGGCCAAGCAGATACTACGGCTTACTACTTTAACTAACTAGGGTTATCACAGGCCTAATTACTAACAAGATGCAGTGAGATTGTTCCACAGCCACAAGCCCTGCAGACCATCCAGGTTACCCAGGTCGAAAATTAGGGGTTGAATTCAGGTGGGTACATCGTCCAGGAAATGCATGTACCCTTAGGTGACTTAGAAGGTGCAGCACATGACAGTGTGCTGGAAATGTGCCCTACTCGACGGCAGGCTACAAGTCCCAAGAGCGCCCAGGTAACGGGATTGCCTGTAGCTGTGTCATCTCTTCATGACTACTGTGATATTCTAGTTATTAACCTTAATTCATTTTGATAGGTACCCCTGACCGTGGTACTCAGGGGTCCCCTCCTAGACATAATGGAAGACAGGACAAGTGGATTTAACAAACAAGCAAGAAGAACTACCCACGGTGTCAAGTTGATTATACGAGTCAAGTTAGCCGTCGCAACAGCATCAAGATAAATCATGTCAGGGTACTTGTCAGGAGTGTGCCACGACGGGCCACTATAATGTCAGGTTGGTCATGTCAGGAGTGCACCATTACGGGCCACTGTCGTGTTATGCTAGTTCCTTGTCATACCATGCCATGTACAATAGTCATTCCAAACATATTAAGTAAAATCAAGTTCATGACAAAAGGCGTAAGGATATAAAATGGGCGTAAAATATCTAATAAAATATCAATATACAGGGCTATAGAAGAGCCAAAGCTTAAAGAAATAAGACCAAAACTCCAAGAGCCAATGGGTTAAGCAAGGGGTCAGGGAAGCAGTGTACGCGCAAGAGCACGCACGTAGGGGAGCAGCGTACGCACACAGGAGAGCTACGTACGCGAAAAGACACGCACGCAGGAGAGCTGCGTACGCACAAAAGCACGCACGCAGGAGAGCTGCGTACGCAAAAAGTCACGCACGTAGGAGAGCTGCGTACGCGAAAAGTCACGCACGTAGGAGAGCTGCGTACGCATAAAAGCACGCACGCAGGAGAGCTGCGTACGCGAAAAGTCACGCACGCAGGAGAGCTGCGTACACGAAAAGTCACGCACGCAGGAGAGCTGCGTACGCACAAAAGCACGCACACAGGGAGCTGCGTACGCGAAAAGTCACGCACGTAGGAGAGCTGCGTACGCGTAAAAACACACACGCAGGGGAAAGGGTCTTCTTCTCCATGGCTGAGAAGAAGCTCCCATGGCTCCAAAACTTCAAAGCATCACAACTTGGCCATCCGAACTCCAAATCCGAATTTCCAAAGTTCCAACCATGGTGGAATTGAACTCTCTTCCACATGGACACATCAAAACCCATAAAAATCCAACTTAAATAGATCAAAACCATTTAAATCCGAAAATAAGGAAAACTTAGATCTAGAACAATGGAGACTCTAAATCACAAAATACCAAGTTCTAAGGTTGATCACCATGTCCTAAACTAGCAAATGGACAAATAAAATAGGGTTCTCTTGTGGTGGCAAGGTGCACTTGCCTATGGGTGGTGTTGTGTAGAGGAAGGAGAAGAGTGTTGTGTAGAGGAAGGAGAAGAAGAAAATTAATGGAGGTTTATGAGGAGAGAGAAAAGGTTGGTGGAGTTTTAAAGAGGGTGGGATGTGGTGTGTTGAGGGTAGAGCATAGGCTAAGGTGTTCCAGTACATATTAAACCAAACCAACCAACCTAAACCAATTAAAACCGAGCCATGTCAAAACCCGAAATACGAGAAATACCGAAATTCCACAAGTTGAGAAAAATAAAAATACATGCCAAAATCCAGATACGAGTATAAATACGAAATACTGATAATACGGGAAATGAGGATGACAAGGCTTCCCCCGGCATGATTGGTACACTTGTCAAGACACACTACTAAATATTTCGGCCCAAAATACTTGGTAGTCTCGTATTCCAAAATTCAATAATGGCTAAGGTCATTTCTAATAATAAAAAATTATAATTGCATAAATTACTTTTTAAGTCTAATAAAATAATAAAATAATAATAATAAAATATGGGGTTTTACAGGTGCCGCGGTCCCAGTACCTTGACGAATTGGGCGAGAGGTGGAAGACCTATCAGTAGTGTCTCCTGGGCCGGAGCGATGCGATCATGTCTCCACCATCCTGAAGACAGATCAAATAAGGAAATCAATACTGAGCAGGAAGCGATGTCATCAAGGAAGGACAGTTTATTTCAAAAGAAGGCAATTATCAACAGGAATGTATATATGGCAGGAATTAGATTAGAAATTTTCCTAACTGTGATTGAGTACCTCTCAGCTAAAGCCTATTTCTTAATTCCTATCGCAGGCTCGCAGTAGTACAACTAAGTCGACGTACTACCACGATATCTTACTAATTTGAATCTTAACCTATATGGGCCACCACTAAAAATATGTCACAACCCGCTCCCAATATAAGGGCACGAGTGCGTAACAGCGCTCAGCCTACGTCGCAGAATCGGCGGTAGAACGCTGTACTAGGTCACTATCTAACAACTCACATAATTATATAATATACCTATCATAGAATCTCAACTCTGAATGGAGGACAAGTATAAGATATGATAATACTCAATCACAGCCTAAGCACGATAAGATAACACAGAAGTCTAAATAACTATATTAAACTCAAAAACAACACCAACTTAAATAAACTACTAAAATAATAATATCTCAAACAATCTCAAATACAAGTCAAATATCTCTACTTACTACAATTCAAGTTCAAAAATGAAATCTAAAATAAGTCTACTAAGCTAGTCTATCGATCACTCTTGAGAGTCGGGACCCAAGGTAGCTAAACCATCTTCGGATCCATAGCAGGTAGGATATGTAACATCTGTAAAATTTTGTCAACGTATCCAGTCAGGATTGGAACGAGCACATTTCATCTAGAAATCCCAAGTAAATGACAAGGACTATAAAGCAGTTATAGACAGTTATATTAATGTACATGACATGTTATAATATAGCAACAGTTTAGATTAAGAGAAGTAAATGCAGTAAAACAGGAAAAACAAGGCACTGAAGATTGTAAAACATAGCTAACTAAACTAGAGCAAATATGATAAGAGTCCAGATAGTATAATGTAAGTCTAGTGTGATTCCAGTCAGTAATTCTAGCTTGTTCGTAGCATGCATCATTGTTCGAGCCAGTAACGTGCTAAGAGAATGATCCATTGCACGGACATAGAGCAGGAAGGATTTTCCCATAACTGGTGCTACCAGAACTGGAGGATTTGTGAGATAGGCTTTGATATCGTTAAACACCTTTTGACACTCTTATGTCCAGACATAAGAGACTCCCTTCTTCATAAGCTTGGTGAAGGATTGGGATCGTCCGGAAAGATTTGCTATAAACCTTCGGATGTACGCGAAACGTCCTTGTAGGCCTCGATCCCTCTTAAGTTCTTTGGAGGACTCATGTCAAGGATGGCCTTAGTCTTCTCAGGGTTAATATGGATACCCTTTGCAGTAGTGATGAAACCCAAGAATTTGTCACTGGAAACCCCGAGAAGGATTTAGCTAGGTTTATCTTGAGCTGATGTGCCCGCATGAGATCGAAGACTGTTCTCAGATCTTGCAGGTGATCACCTCACAAACGACTTTTGACAGTGATGTCATCAACATAGCATTCGACTGTCTTATGAAGATGCTTGCAGAAGATGGTGCTTATAGCTCGTAAGTATGTTGCACCTGCATTCTTCAAGCTAAAGGGCATTACTGTGTAGCAGTAAATCCCCTTTGGAGTCTTGAACGATGTGTGCTTCTCGTCATTCGGGAACATCTTGATCTGGTTGTAGCCCGAATACCCATCCATGAAGGACATGCGTTCGAAGCCACTGGTATTGTCAATCATCACGTCGATGATCAGAAGAGGAAACTCATCTTTTGGACAAGCGAAGTTGAGATCCCTGAAATCGATGCAGACTCGGATCTTCCCATTCTTTTTAGTAATGGAAACGATATTGGCCACCTAGTTCGGATGTTGCTCCTTACGAATAAACCCACTATCTAAGAGTTTGTCCACTTCTTTCTCGATGGCATCCATGATGTTAGGACGGAAGCATCGATATTGCTGCTTAATAGGCTTAGTATTAGGTAAGATATTAAGCTTGTGCATCACGACTTGTGGGTCCAGACCCGGTATGTCTTTATAGCTCCAGGCAAAGATGTCGATATATTTCTTGACAAGTTGGACTAAGGATTTTCGATCTTCTCCTATCAAGCTTTTGCTGATGAAGATGAGTTTGGACGAGGATTCATCCCCTAAGTCGATTTGCTCGACTTCGTCTTTAGTAGGAGGTTTTGTAGTTCAAAGCGAGATTCCTTTTGCTCTTCTAGGCATTGAGCCCAAGGTTCCTCTTCGAAGAACTCCACCGTCTGATCATCATCCTCTTCTTCTGGAGGATGTGCGGATGTCATGTTGACTGACAATATTTTTTTGAAGATTAGGCCGATTCTAGTATCGGAGTCCTAAGTTGAAGCTTCAGATGAGTGAGAGTGCATGACCTCTTCAGCTTCTGAACTCTCTGGGGTTGTCAGAGGCGTGACGTAGCCTATCTCCCGTCGAGTGCAATGATAGTAGTCCCGAGGCTTCCTTTTTGGAACTAAAAGTCGTAGGGGAAGATGTCGTCATTTCTCGTAGTTCAAGCCTTTGCCATTTTTTAAGTCATAACTCATCTTCTGGATGAGATACTTTGCTTGATTAGTGTACCGGTATATTTGTAATCTACCGGTATTCGGTTCTGGTTTGGCTGGAGAAAGGTCCTGGTGACGTTCGACCTTGCCGAAGATGATTGACTTTTCGTCCTTATTCCGGGGCGGCACTATATAGCAAACCCCTCGGTACGGGACCAATCGATTTACATTATTTACAGTCATTACTTGTGTTTTTAACGGTGTTAAGGCATTATCTAAGGTATACATGGCATTCCAATATGGAAAACTCGAGTAATTCAATGACAGCCTTTTACTGATAAAGTAAAAAATCGTATCCCGAGGTATTACATCATCTAAAGAAGGAGCATCAATATTATCATATATGTAATCTCCCAACTCTTTGTCAGTGAGAACCGGGGTAGCTTTTGGAGAAGGTCCAGGGGCTTTGTGCCGTATCTTTGCTACCAAAGGAGTTGACGTCTGGGCAGAAGGGGTTTTCGGAGACCTCCGCGGGAGTCTGACCCGAATTGGTTCTTGCGCCCGCCCCGAAAGTTTGACAACCAAAGGAGCTGAGGCCGGTGCCTTCCCATGCAGCTTGGCTACAAGAGTAGCCAACACCTGGAAAGGTTTTCCTTTGAGTCGCACCTTCAGAGGTGCTTCAGTCGCCATCTCAGCTTTGGCTTCAGCCTCTGTTTTAGCTTCTGCTTCATCATTGACGTCGTTGGCCTCATCCTCTAAGTAGATTGATTTGTACAGATCAGCGTCAGTAAAGATTGCCTCGATCCCTCTAAAGGGATCGATATCAGCAAACTCCGTCCTGACTATGCCGTTGGTAGACACATACTTCAAATATTGGTGAAGGGTAGACGACAACACCATGTACTCATGTATCCATGGTCGTCCCAACAGGATGCTATAATTGATGTTTGTACAACGTAGCAAGTCACCTCCGTCTGGAGATCATCGATGTGATATTTCAGCCGGATCTTATCCGGAGGTTCGCTCTTACTAGCGTTAAAGCCATTGATTGTGGTATTGGATACAGTCAGGCGATGCATGGGGATCCCTAATGTCTGGAGCAGAGTCCGGAGGATAATGCTAAGGAAAGACCCAGGATCGATTTGAATCCTATCCACCTTGATGGCACCGACATATCCTATGTAATATAGCGGTCTGTTATACCGATTGTTTTTGAGTAGCATGTCTTGTTGAGTGAATGTGATGTTAGGGATGATTTCCCCTACACTATGACATTGCGGACATGTTGTTGGTCTTCTTCAGGCTATTTAACCTGACTGATGAAGGACTCAGCATCCTTCAGTGCTTCGCATAGAGCCTCCTGAGTATCTTTTGATAGTCGAAGAAATTCAAATAGTGATAGCCGAGCCGGAGTACTGGCTAGCTGTGCCAGTATGTCGAAGTTGTAGGGTTTAATCCCCAAGGCACCTTCTTTTCGTAGAGGCTTGTCAAAATGAGCCTCTCTGCTTCTGTTTGTCTACTGCCAAAGGTTGTGATGGCCCTTCCTTCGGAACAGTAGTAGTAGTAACGGGAGGCATTTCCTCAGCTGTAGCCTCCTCTTGTTGAGCGTTCTGTTGGGAATGCGTCTGTATTGGAAGGGCTTCCTCCAGGAAGGAAGTGACCATTCAGCAAGACTTGGTCTTCTTGCCTTTGTCTTTGGAGGTACATTGTACCCCCGGTTGAGTTAGTTCCGGAGCCAGATCTGGGTGAACCCACATGATCTTCCCTCGGGATGTCGTGAGCGATACCAATTCACTCACGTTGTCATGAGTTGGTGGAAGGTTGGTTACTTCCATTGTCGCCTTTAGGATGGGGACGACGCCATCTTGAGCTTTAGTCGGCGACAGGGTACCAAACTAGAGGGATACCATGTTCGTCAAGACTGTCTTGTCCTCATAGACGAGCGAGAGGACATTCGTATTTATCATGCGTTGTATGTAATTCTTCAATATATAGCAGTCTTGGGTCAGATGCCCGACGAATCGTTGGTAGTGACTGTACCTCGGGTCGCTTACACTGTCAACCTCATCAGGGCGCTTGGGATCAGGCAGCTTGATCTTGTCTCTAACCCCTCTTCCCGAAATTCTATAAATTATTTATTTATTTATTTATTTGAATTAAATGGTGATTTTTGGAATTTTATAAATATTTAATTAAATAGTTATTACGATAGATGGTCATTGTCATGGTTGAGATTTGTAGTACAAGGTGACTAGAAATCACAGCACGAATAGTACAATCGTGTGCTTTGACTAGTATTCTAGACATGGTAGGAAAGGCCGAGCTATAGGTGGGTTCTAACTAGGAAAACCAGGCTAAGTTGTGACATGACCCCTTTAAATAATTCAATTATCTATTATTAAGATTTATTGACTTGTAAAAGACCCGGTTGTACCAAAATAGTCCGGACTTGACCCAAATCAAGCCCATGCCCATGTAGATGGGCAGTGCATCTTAGGATGTCCATGTAGATGTAAAGATTGGTCTTGTAAATTGTTTTAGTGACCTAGCATGCCTTTTTACAATAGACAGTTATATTATATGTGCTTGCTATTAAAAATAATGTTTTTATTTGATAATATAGTGAATAAATTCCTTAACACTACAAATGTGGTTTCTAACCTAACCATTAATCTTAACCATAACTAACTAGGATACTAATAACTCAATTATTCTTAACAAATTTACTTTCTATCGTTAGTTACTTATTCATACTCTATTGCTTGGCTACTGAACAA
The DNA here is from genome assembly GCA_029216955.1 of Iris pallida. Lineage (NCBI taxonomy): Eukaryota > Viridiplantae > Streptophyta > Magnoliopsida > Asparagales > Iridaceae > Iris > Iris pallida. The sequence goes on from JANAVB010019794.1 coordinate 7,074,800, forward strand.
ACCCATCAACACTAAACGATTATTCTGATACTGGCCCATACAAATCCCAGATGAACAACAACACAAAGCTATAATCACCAAGGAAACCCACACTATACACAACAGTTCTATAACCCATGGAACCCAAAACTGGCCCAACAACCTGGCCTTGTACATAGTCTAGGCAACAAAAACTGTACAGAACCATTACCTAGACCCCCAGCCCAACAAGTTAACAATTACTAAGACCTATCTATGCGAGATTTTCCTAACTACTCGCGGGATCACCTTTCCTATCAAAACTCGCACAAGCCCATCCCTTCTTCTGTTATATATATAAATCGTACGAAAGAGAGAAAGCAAGAAAAGACGAACCCTAACTCCAAACCCTCGTAACCCTTCCCGACACCCATGTGCGCCTCCCCGTCATGGCACAGCCGTCAGAGCACCGCCAGTCGTCGGTCGTGCGTAATATCAGCAACGAAAGTCACAGCAGTAGCGGTGCCCGCGTACTTTGCGCACGGCCACCAATGTTCCTTTCGTGCGGCCACTAATGTCGGCTACCGTACCACCACCCACACCTCCCCTAGTCACATGCCCTCCCAGTATTATTGCCCAGATTAGTCGTGACTGCCGTGTGCAAATAAAATTACTGTTGTCGCAGTAGGAACATACGAGAGCAGCGAAGGCAGCAGCCAAGTACCACTTTTGATGTCGATTATTGTCCAATTTGCTATATCATTTTTCAATCTATTAAGTTCCACGAGTAGTCTAGTTGACCCTCTAGAAATCCCAACTGGTTGATTCAAATATGGTAGCTTGACCGGCCAGGAAATTCAACGCAAAGTCGAAGAAAAAGCTGTGTCTAGATAGAATTGAAAAGCAGTCTACGTAGCCCTGTTTGAAGACCAATCCCTGTTAACTTGTGAATAACTATTTAGAACTAATTAAACATAGTGGAAGAAAACCTATAGGACTCTAGAACTCTTTTTATAGTTTCAAAATTGATCACTTGCAAGCCGAGAAAACTGGTTTCCAAAACTGTCAAAAACCAGTTTTCAAACAGAATTATTTTTAGAAGAATCACCGATACATAGTGCGTCCCGTCAAACCGGGCGATGTGGTCACAACCCATAGCATTGAAAGATGCATATGGATGTTGTCAACGTGTGGGGTTCGACGGAACTCGATTTCGTTGTGTGTACACGACAAAATCGATGCATATCCGTCGAACTACCCCGTATCGGCCTCTTTGCAAATTAGTTAATTACTTTGTGCAGGTTTGCCATCTTGAGACAAAACTTGTGCCAACTATGACTATATCATTTTTTTGGTCATGTATGCCAGGTTTGGTCCAATTCTGAGAAGGTCAACCGGAATGCTATTTTGGCGAGCCCGCGACCCGATCCAGTGGACAAATTTGTGCACGGCCAACTAGAATCCAAATTTGGACATATGGTTGGGTTCATCTCAAAAAACCGGACCCGTGGATATATAGTTTGATGACTTTAGAGGCCGTAGATGATGGCATGCTTTTCGGTACAAAGCGGGTCTAACGACGGACATCGTTTTGACCCAATATTATCGTTTTGCCTCTATATCCTGAATTGGACTTATGGGCAGGCTATCCTAGCTAATTTGACTATTCTAAACATGTTGGTAATATCTGTTTCAGCCCTCGGAGACTGTTGTGAGAGTTTAACATTTTGTGGCTCGTCGATTGACTGGATAGTGTTGGCTCTACGTGCTACCACCAGGCAAATATACAGTACCGAACTTATACAGTATTTACATATTTTCTTTTATGTTGCATTTCTTTTCATATTGTCATATGCTTCTCATATTCCACTTGGGTTATCATCTACTGCCTTTCTTGTTTTATAGATTTACGTGCACGTATAGGATATTAGTTGTTTTCATTGATTGTTTATTGGTCTTCCTAGTGTTCACAATGTCTTGTGTTAGAGTTACCAGTTATGCCATGTTTTCTTGATTGACTTGACCTGGTCGTGATTGATGGACTTGGACTTGTCTTGAGTATGACCTGACATGACTTGATCATTCTCAATTGGGAGTATCTTACATTGTACTACAATTAAGATATACTATAGATTGGGAGTATCTTGCATTGTACTACAGTGTATAGGATTTTACATGACCTTTATATTACTTTAGGAGAGGAGATTGGCAATAGAATTGACTATTCTCGATTGGGAGTATCTTATATTGTACTATAATTGAGATATATTATAGATTGGGAGTATCTTGTATTGTACTACAGTCTATAGGAGTTATTCGATTGATTGTTAGCCAAGTCTAGTATTACATTTCCATATGACATGTCGTTTCTTAGATATTCTTCTGGCACTGTTCTTATCCTCCATACATGTTATTTACTGTCATATTAGTAGGCATGTTTTATGTATCTTGCTAGTCCCCTGAGGACCTGATGATCTCTTCAGGTATTTGCTGAGCAGCTGCATAGAGTAGATGCATAGTTGATGATTGTGTCTGCAGGAATCAGATATCAATAGTGGTACTTATTCATTCTTCCTTATTTATATTTATTTCTATGACTTTCTGCTGATATAGCCTATTTTTGTAAGCTCTGTTATTATTCTTGAGCTTGATCGAATATGTGTGGTACAGGGCGGCCGACTATATTATATATTGTTCATTCTTATTATGTTACTCTCTTAGTGAATTGAGATATAGTTTTGACTGGCCATGATTAGACCTATTATCATAGTCTAGACAGCTTATACGTATTCGAGTTGGGCTGGAGTCCACTTGATACATAGCTGACTTGCGCACGCACTTGCATCCTGAAAAGCGGGTGCGGGTCGTGACATTATCGTCCTGTATCAGCACCTCAAAGAGCTGTAAGGTGTCTTCGTCATTAAAGGAGTAGACATCCTTCTGTCTTGGCATGGCCGGTGGCTTCTGGGCAGGAGCCAGCATGCCCTTGGAGGTATTCACAGTCAGTGCCTTCTTTTCCTTTGGCTCACGCCCATTGTTGCTGTTGTTGGTGGTGTGTTTTTCTTTGTATTTAAATGAAGGGAAGTTAACTCCCAGAAGACGAGCATCACGGGCCTTGAATTCGGCGACTTCGGCACCGATAATGAATGCAGTCCAGTCTGCATACTGGGCGGAGTCGACCCAAAGTTTAATTGTCCGTGTCATGTTCTTTCGGGAAAAGTCTATCAGCACAGGCTCAGGGATGCCCGAAGGTAGCCTTAGACACGCCTGCCGGAAGCATTCGATATAGGCTTGAATTGTTTCCTTCTCTCTCTAAGTAATCTCCATAAGAGAAGACATAGTCATATATTTTCTGTCGTCGTAGAATTGGGCAAGGAAGAGACGTTTCAAGTCCTCGAAGGAGGATATGCAATTGTTAGGGAGGTTGTAATACCAGTCGTAGGCCACCCCTTTTATTGCTCCAATAAATAGATTTGCGAGCAAGGCGTCCCCCTTCGACAGATGCCCCATCGTAGTTTGGAAATAAGTCAAGTATTGATAGGGGGCGCTTTTTCGTCAAATGGTGTTAGTAATTGTGGTTTATATTTGGGGGGATAAACCACATTGTTCTACTCAGGAGGATACGGTTGCCGGATTTTGAGCTTATGGCGTTCCTCTTGTTTGCTTCTCGCCTCAAAACGATCATGTAGGTCCCTCACCATCTCGAATAATTCTTCAGTGAAGCTAAGAGCAAGTAACTGAGGCACGGTACAATGTTCACCTTCTGACGGAGTTGATGTCCGGAGTAGAGTGTGATGACTGTCCCTGAGGATACCCGTTGAAGGGGTATATTCGATTCTCCATTAGCCCCTGGGTCGGGATTGGAGAATATAGGAGCCCCGGTCGAAGGCTGGGGTGTCAGGGTATTTTGGATCTCGAATACGACCTGAGTCAGGAACTGCATGGTAGTGGAAAGAATTTTAATGCCCTCTTTCGAAGTATCCTTACGGCACACGAGATCCGAAGCCGAAGCATCTCCCTCTTCTTCTCTGCTACCCCCTGTCATGTAGACAGACATAATGCTGGCCGAAGTGGATGGATTGGTCGACGCTTCTCTTTCAGCCTAACTTTCTTGTGGAAAGTTTGGCATGAGAGCTTCTTCTTCTGACCCCTCGAACTGGCTACCACTAGCCATATCGGTGTCAGTTCCTTGATGGAGACCCTCATCCTCGAATGAGGGATTAACATGGATAGTCGGGGTTTGATTATCCCCTGCTTGCGTCGATGACGCATCCTTCATCCTCAACCAAGTATTCTAAAATACCCCGGTCGATAGAATTTTTGTTTTGCTTCCTCTCAGTCGGCTTTTGGATGATTTAGCAGAGGCTGGAGGGTTGGTGGTATTTGCTTTCCTTTCGGGTATAGGAGAACTGGAGATTACGTGGCACGAGGCTATCAAGGGTTCTTCCTCGTCATCGATTGGCACCATCTTTCCAAGTCGATGTCGGACATGTGTGACTGGTTGCAGTCGCTGGAATACAGACTGTCTTGGCGGTGCAGCCACTGCTTTGCAACAACAGCAATTGAAAGTGACCATAGTACAAGTGTACCCCGCGAGGGGCATATTATGCATAGAGGTCATCTCTCCCGATCTACGTCTATGAGTGATCACATTATGTAGATTGTATGAGGAGAGGTTCACATTCATACCCCACTGAGGCGCATGGCAGGGCCAAGCGTCAGGGTAGCTATGTGAGCGTTGTGCCCCCTGATCCAGTTCCAGCGCATAAGATGCGGCCAGATTATTGGTGGGAGAACAACACGTATTGCGAGTCGAACCCATTTCATGCACACATCCAACGTGGGCGCATGGGTTTAGAGCCGCAAGGTTTGCCCCCACCCACCTTGGTTCCATGTGCAGGAGATACGCCCAAATAGGAAGGGGACTTTAAGGGTTGACTCATTGCTGGTGCCAAAGCACTTGAGTCAACTCTGTACAGCTTACCATCAGCTACGAACATGACATTTAGCATGCATTTTTGGTTCGCTGCTTGTATAGCACGTTGAAGGCACATGGCCCGTGCTGTCTTGGACTTCTTTGTACTAGCCCGTGAAGGCGCATAGTATTGAAAATCCTACTTTACTTTGCCGCAACAGTGAGCAATTCTGTCAAAGACAGAGTATTTTCCCTATGCAGCAGAGTTCATACGCGGAAGAGAGGTTGTGCCCTTGTTCTGTCGACGCATCTTCTTTGACTAGAAAGAAGAGGGTTGGGAACTACAGTCAGCACTGCACTTCCCTGGCAGATGCGCTGCACCAGTAGCAACGTCTTGTTTGCTGAGAACATCAGCAAGAAGGATTGGTTGCGCTAGTGTAGTTTCTTCCGTTGTGGTGCTCGGCACATCGCCTTTGTGCACCCAGACTTGGCGAGTCTTCTTCGGCTTCGGCAGTCGCTTCAAAGGACTCGTGCTATCTTCATAGATGAACTCCTTGTATGCCTACTAGTTGAGGCATACCACCAGTATCTTCTGGGTAGAGCCGAGCTTGCTTGGTCCCTAGCAGAGTCGCCAGCTTGTTTGCCATTAAAAGTGTTTAAATAAACTTTGTATATAATAACGAATATAACATAGTACAATATAGGATCTCGATGGAATCCTTCTAGTACACTTTTGTTTTTATATGGGAATAGTAGTGATGGAGAGGTCATTCTTTACTCTGTTGAAGATTTGACGACGATCTCAAACTCTCTGAAGGTCTTAGTTGCTCTGGAAGACAATGAGTCTAAGCTGTTGAATAGCTTACAGGATTTGATATGGGTTGAACAAGCGAGGTCTGAATGAAAGAATGATCCTTCTATTTATAGGTAGCAGAATGATCTGCTTATGTGCACATATGTGATGCACGCTGGGGATTACGCACGTGGGGACGCTACATGTCTGACTTTGTCGTTCGTATGGAGCTGCACCAGGAAGTTTGAACTAAATCTGTTTGAACTGCACTGTTGGACTACAGAGGATTTGACATGTGGCAGTTGTTGAGATTTGTTTGTTGCTGAGGTGGTTGACACCCATTCGTAGGTAGAATTGAGTCAATGATACGTGGTGCGTGTACATTGCTCAAAGATCTTGGATCTGTTTGGATATGCCTAGGATCTGGCATATGAGGAGACTTGTCATCTGACTTTTAAGGGTCAAAAGCAAGTCTGGATGCATGGCCTTTGAGGCACATGCATAGTTTGAGCACATGGTTGTAGGGGCGCATACGAGTGATCAGTCGGCCATATGGCAGAACACAGCCGTAACTGATAAAAAAAGTGATGATTGCATTTCTTCGTCTTCTGCAAAAGCTGCCAATTACTCAGACTTCGAGACACAAGCTACTGTCATTTCATTCACTTTAGCAATAAATGCTTTGATGGGTGGAGAGCTCAGGTGGGCGCATCATTCTTGCAGCGCATAGAGCTGACGAGCGTATCAGCTGCGTGGCACATCTCCTTTGGTCTGCTTTATTGTGTCTTTCGAGGCATTGATGACTCTTTGACTTAGTTGAATTTGAGATGGCAGATTTATCGTCATTAATTCAAGGTTCATCGCATTAAGTTTGGGGTGAGCTGCTACTTGGCGCATGGGTCTTGATTGCCTTGGCCTATAAATAGCATCATTTGTGAAGAGGAATTCTCATTTCCTCCAACTTTTTCTGTGAGGATGAACTTAACTGATCCTCCTCCTTTGCGAGTTGGCATGTTGTGGGTTATGGATCTCTACATTCAAAGAAGTTTTGATCTTGACGATGAACTCCTTTAGAAGACTACGATGAGCTCAAAAAGCTATGACAAAACAGTTTGTGCTCGTGCCCCTTGTCGACGGTGTTCTTCTTCGGGATGTCGTTGGTGCCTGTTGCATGCAAAGATCGGAGTTGTCTTGCCCCGAATTTTGTTATATTGGAAGAGCTACCGGGTTTGGATTGATTTCCAACCCATGTTCTGCTCCATAACTGCTTCATTAGCTGAAGCACTCGTGCATTGACGAGGATGCGATTCGCTTTGATGAGGAGGAATGATGCAACTATTCTGAGATGCCAGAGTGATGCATCTAGATTGAGATGTCAGAGTGATGCGCCTAACTGCAGAGTTTTTAGACTAGGCTTCTTTGTAATAGATTGACTGATGCGCTAGCATTTATCTTGTGTCTTCGGCACATAATGTATATGGCACATAAGAATTTTGATCTTTTGGATGCGCCTGAAATTCCATGCTTCTACAATCACCCACCGGAAAGACTACATTTGAAAGGATTTAAAGTCTTGTTATGAATAGGATAAATCTATAAGCACTGTACTTAAGATAGATAGAAAACCTTTTAGAAATTCTATGGTTGCATTGAGATGAAGGAAGTTTCGCTTGAACAATGTAGAAATCATGATGGTAGACATAGGTCAAGAAATGAAACTACCACTGGACAGTGGCTACTAGGAAGATTTCTATCAAAGGGATAAGTGATGTTTGGTTGTACCATAGCATGATCTTGGGATAGGATGTAGAATGGATATGATTGTGTTAGATTAGACATAGCTCTAAGTAGAAGGAAAATAATTTAAAAGGACCTATCAACAACCATGACTAGAAGATTAATCAATAGGTAAGTGCTTGCCAAGGTATCACATATAAGCATGGTATAGCATTAACGTACCTCATTACCTAGTATACAAGCAAAGAAGGGTTAGGCGTATTTGTGATTATTAAATAGCTTTCTATATACTTGAATGGATGAGTTGTTAATCATACGAAAATGGAGATTTGATAAAAGAATGACATAGTGATTAGAAATTGATTTTTGGTAGTCCTAAATTATGTAGATATACCTAACTAAGGACTTGAGAGAAAAATTAGGATCTTTGTTTGAGTACACTAGAAAATCGTGGAGATGTTGAACCCTTTTCCACAACACAGTTTAGATAGGAATTCTAAAAGACTAGTAGTTACAACAATTATGTTGGAATAAGATGCACATAGGGAATAAAGAGGAAAGAATCACAGCAGGAGTCAAGGATGGCTAAGACCTAGCAGACCACATTTTTAGTACGTAACAACATGTTGCAGCGACGATTGGAGGAAACTCAGTTTATGTAAGTGAGTGAGCTGGTTGGAATCAAGATAGAAGACCTTTATGGTAGCATAAGTTAGACCAAGAAGTTTAGCTAGTCTCACCTTAGGAAATCTTGATAGACAGCCTACACTTTGACATAAGTCGTATTCGTCAACTTCAGACGGATTGATCATTTGAAGTCTAAGACTATTCATGTAACCAGAAGTATAGTCCACCATCGACCTATTCGACCAGCTGACAGGAGCAAAAGTTTTTTTTTCTAAGGTTGACTTGAGATCGGGATACCATCAGAAGAAGGCACAGAGAGAGGATATTCCAAGGACATCATTCGGGACCCGCTGCGGCTACTACAAATTTTGGTGATGACTTTTGACAGAAAAATGCACCTGTTGTATTTATGAGTTCGTTGAACATGGTGTTTCCTCAATAGCTGGAATAGTTATGGTAGTTTGATTATATTTTATCGTAGTATAAAATCTATGTTGGTAGCATATTCCATAGGAGGGTGATTATCTAATAATATATGAGTACGATAGAATATATCTACTATAAAGACTGACTAGAACAGAGAGGCATTGCACTTTTATAGGAGTTTCAGTTTAGTAGGAAGTCCCGCTTAATTAATGGATATATATTCCTACCCCGGCCAAAACAGATAGGGTAAGATTTATTAGAAGAAAAAGAATTTTTTTTCCTGATAACTAGAAATACGATATAAGAGAATATACAGTTGAACCCTAGTTACAGTTTTCTAAGCTAAAATAGGACCACCCACGTGGTAGACTTTAGAAAGTATGACTTACAGCTTTTATTATGGGTAGAAAGGTTTGCTAAGCCATGTACTTAAGACTGGACCTAAGTCTGGGTAGAACCATTATCTTGTGAATTTTGTTTGGGGGACATAATAGTTCATGCTTTGCAGGACTAGGTAAATAGTTAAGGTGGGTAGAATCTTTACACTACCAAAATATATCACATTAGCGACGCCAAATGACGTCGCCAAACATCAAAAATACGTCGCTAAAATAAATCGGCGACGAAATTAGCGACGTTTTGACAATGTCGTGTAAAACATGGTCGCTAACTAGAGAAACATTGTTGTTTGTCGCTATAGCGACGTAAGTCTACGACGCAGCACGTCGCTAGATTTTTTTCACAGGTAGCGATGTTTCCCGACATTGCATTGCTAATCTGCGACGTACAAATTCGTTGCTAATTGTCACTGACATTTCAACTGTTAGCGATGTATGCTTGCGTCGCTGAGTGTCGCTAAACGTCGCTAACACCAAAAAAATATAAAAACAAAAATAGAATGATGTATTCTTTTTATATAAATGACAGTTACATTATAAAGTATTGTACCTGCATTTAGAGTGACAGTTTGCAAATAATAGACCCAGAGCAACCCTCCGTAGAATTCTCTAGGTTCGCCGACCCTTCGGTGGAACACTCAACACCGGTAAACCAATATCGAGACAAATGATAAAATGCAATACCAGTAATCAAATAAATTGAATCTAATGATCAAAAAGACAGAAAATAGTTGGGTGGATACAAATCCACTACCAAACGGCTATAAGAAGTGTGTCTGATAATATTCAACATAACATAACACAAATTGTATGTAAGTGTATAAAATAAATACATCAAGATCCAACAATGGGTCACTAACACAACAAATGAATAAGTCCAATAAAGGACTACTACGTCTGGTCAGGATGAGGAGGAGGAGTAGACAGTCCCGATATCTGGGACATCATGAACCTATACTGCGCCGGGGTCAGCATCACCGGTGATTACTCATTAGTAGAAGGAAGAGGATGCAGTGGAACCGCTACAGTCGGTGTGGATGTCGGCGCACGACCAGGAGTGTCAGCTCCATGGCTAGTAGTCTGGAGTTGGTGGAATCCATAGCAGCCGCCAGCCTCGAAACATGCTCGCCAATGGCCACCTATGACCCGTACAACGCGTAAACGGCAAGATCCGCCCTCTCATGCACCATCTGAACGGCACGATCCGTCCTCTCGCCCGTCTCCCTAATGGTGCGCTCGAGCATATCAAATCGTGTGGTGAGGTCCGCATCGTCCGTCTGATGCTCCATAATCCTCCGTAATAGCTCGTCACGCAGCTCAGTAAGCTAGAGATGGAGTTCCTCCACTCGGACCGACACCTATAAGGCATGTGGGGAATGCATACTGGCAGAGGGGGCCCTGGATGACTGCATCGCCACAAGAGCACCGTAGGATCCCATACCATAGTACGTACCCTTCTGAAGACCACCAACGGCAGTCATCCAGAGCTCATCCAACGTTTGAGCCGGAGGGGGCTGCGAGGAAGTACCAGCCCCTCCCTCTGTAGATGCACTAGTCATCTCACGCTCTAGCCTACGATACTCCTCCTAGAAAAGTGCGCATCTTGATAAGCATAATATATACTACCAACCTAGTTGTTCCACGTCTATGGATGTATATTGCATATTTCATATGTTATACTAAAGTTAGTGACACGCAAAGTAATACTTATATAGTTATGTGCGGCCCGATCATCGATGAGCTTTTCGTCCTTCCAATGGGGGGCCAGGAAGATGGTCACCGTTCGCGTCCTCACCCCTCTTTATCTGTTATAATAATTTATTTGTCATTGAAATTATATATTTTATTCCTACTTTTATTAAAATAATATATTACAGTAAAACACATACCAGGCGACGAAAATATTCCGTCATGGAAATCGAGCCACAACACCACTTCTCTGCCCTCGTCCTAGCCTCCTTCGCCTTCTCCAACCGTTCCTTGTACCTAGGAGCGTCGAATCTAGCCTTCATGGCAGTCCACTGCTCGAGTGTGATCCAACCTTGGATCGGTTTTTCGGAGCGGTCTCGAGCCTTCTGATCGTCGATCGCATCCCGGATCAACTTGGCGGCAGCGGCAGGAAATTGCTTCTCGATCGTCTTAGCCCGGTGTGGTAGATAAAAATATATTTTCTACAAGAATTAAATTAGTTAGTTATATAATATGCATAAAAGATTATTTATACTAAAAGCAATATACTTTACTTACCTTGAAGTGGGTAAACCAGAATGCCTTCATCTCGTCCGAGGCATCCGAGTAGTTGATCCAAGGGCCCCCGTAGTTTGACCTCAAAAATAGCCCCAATGTCCTCTGAACTGACGGAGGACGATATCTACACAACAATAATTAAATTCATGAATATATAGATATAAGTATATATAAATGTTAACTAATTAACTTACTTTGTAGGCCCGTCGGACCAAATCTCCATCCTCGTCTCGTCCGGAGGGGACGTAAAACCCCTAAATTTTTACTACAATTTTTTTATTTTCAATTTGGTATTGAAATTTTTTTTTGTATTTGCTCGTTGAGTGCAAATATGTGCCAGGTACATATTTTTTTCTTGAAAATATTTTTATTAATATAGAGAAGATATAGTTATTTCGATATGATACAGTTAAATATTTTTATTTGCTCGAAAGTATAAATTTTGTCGCACTAGTGACCAAATTTTGTTTATTTATTTATACCTATTTTGAAGTAAATATAATTTGTACTAGTCGAATGCGAAGTACATGAAATTTGATTCATGTAGATAATTTAAATTTTTGAAATTTATTTTATTATTATCTACTAATTTTCCTACTAAGGTATTTTTGAAATATTATTCATAATTTTTGAAATTTTAGTTATTTGTTATACAAAGAGTAATTCCAAGTATTTCCTATCAATATAAAAAATATTTATTATGATTTTTGAAATTAATGATTATTATTATTTTGAAAATTTCATTTAATGTTTAATTGGTTAGGATAATCTAAATTAAGAATAGATTTATTGAATGTATTTGATTTATAGATATGATATATCTATATATAGATTCAGATCGGATTGGATTTAGATTTAAATTGGATCGAGAGGTTTTTTAAATTGATTTGAATTAAGTAGTGATTTATTTAAAGGTTTTTTAAATCCTTCTTAGCCCATATCTAACTAGGAAACCCCCCTTCTATATAAAGGGAGCCTCCCCTTGGTGTTCTCCAAAATTTCTCAAACCACCACCATAGCCAGTCGTCATCATCCACCATCAACGTCATCGTGCATGTACTGTGTCCGTGTCATACTTATCCTTCCACTACTTTTATTACATTTACAATTCTTTTCTTCTTCGTGTCCGAACATCAGGACACAACCATCCCCGACATTATACCCCAATCCTAATCCCTATTGGATGGCAGCCACCCCACGTCTGTCATGTCCGCTGCATCTTTATACCGGAGCCAACCCCCAATTGCCATAGCTGCCCAACACCCCACCGTAGTGACCTCCCCAAATCAATCCCAGTACCGCGCTTAACCACCAGCATCATCATCAACATCCTGAACCACCAATATCCTCCTCACCACTCTGACCACCCACTGCTGCCCAAACAACAATTACCACACCACCCCTGTGACCAACAACACCATCACAGACCCCTCCGACTCGCGGCCATCGCCGCCGGCCACCAAACAAGCAGTACACACTACTGCCGCCATCCGACCGGTCGCCCACCCAAAACCATCGAATAAACCAACACAAAACCACCCCGCAGTCGACCCATACCCCAGCCTTCCTCTCCGTCTTCATCCATCATGATACCGCCACCATCACCCAAACCACCCTTGACAACTTTTCTTTTCGGCCGACACCACCAGCGTTCAGCACCGTGACACCCACAAACCACATCACCAGCGGACACATTCGCCACCATCAAATTTTTGACCCGACCAAGCCCCGACCAAGCCCAAAATCACCAGTTTTCACCAAACCACCACCACGTCGTACGTCCACCGATGATCAGCCTCGTCCCAGCCTTTGAGAATGCCTACACGGCAGCCGCCCCTTCTCGCCACGAAGTGCTGCGACGTCGAGGTGGCTCCCGCGCCACCGTGGCCTCTCGAGCACCGTACCTCGTCAGTGTCCTCCGCCACTAACAATGGATCTGACACCGCCCGACCAGGCGAGCGCCCTCCGCTTCTTCCCCGTGCCGACGCCACTCCGATCGCCGTATTTTTTCGCACCTCTCCGACTATCCCTTCCCTCTTCCGCCTCCCATTCCCTCTCCCGAGCTGTCCGCCGCCCAGATCTGGGGCCGACATCCGCGCCAAGGTGCCTTCTCAGCCACGGGCCACCCACCCTGGCCTTCCCAACTTTTCGACAGCCACCGTGAGTCCCCTCATCTCCTCACTTTCTTCATATCTCAAATTTATTCTCTTGCTTCACGAGGTAGGAAGAGAAAAATAACTAGTGCTGTGTTGATACATATGGCTTTTGTTTTTTAGCATTTGTTATTATATGAGGTTGTTTGTTTTGTGTTAGTACATTGACTACTGGAAAGAGAGCACATCACCTTTATGATTATGATTTATTATTATTTTTATAAGTAGTACTACTCTTTTTTTGTGTGTCTTTTCAAGTTTTTATAATTAGTTTACTATATTAATATTAAGGAGGGTGTTGACAAACAGTAGGAATGTATATTTAAAATTATTATATTACTAATATTGTTATTATTTTTGTGGTTTTGTTAATATTATTATTTGCCTTATATTTATTACTTTAGAAATTGTATAATAATTTCTAGCTAATTTCAAAGTTTATTTTACACACAAACATATTCTTCTCGATTAATATGTATAAATATCTGGCACAGCTTTAGTTCTTGGTTTAAATGATTTAGTAATATTTTCAAATATTATTCTAATATATAATTAATTTATGAAACATAGTTTCCACCCAAACCATATTTTATAAGCTAGATTTTTTTAATAAATATTCTCTAGATTCTACTAGGTTATTAAAATAACTTGTCTAATAAAATATACTTTTAAAATTTACGAAATATTTTAAGTAACTAAAAGTAATTTTTTTCTATTAATAAAATAAAGATTCAAACTTAAAAATAGTGTTTTGACAAAACTTAAGGTCTTAGCCTAAGGCGACCTCTATTTTTAAAGTATTTATCCGAAAACATGTTTGACTAGTAAATATTTTAAGTATTGTAAATATTTTCTAAAATTCGTATCTATAAATTTTATCTAATTCCTGTGACTATCCTCTTCCATGACTAATCTCCTTCTTCCTACTCTCTCGCCAATCTGTACTCCTTGATATCATCCCTAGCTAATTTGACCGTCCTGGACCCGATGGACCAGTCCGTGCCACCATCAGAGGCCTTTTGCGTAGTTGTACGCCGAAGCCATATACTGTGCCAACTCGATCATTACAATACACTGGCGTCACATCAGGCAAGATACCTTGCCATTAGCTGTTTATTTTACTTTAGCTCATATTCTTGAATTTATTCATTATTTATTTTTCTATAAAATAAACTGTGCTACACTGTCATAATTAGATAGATTTTACCATGTAGTTCTATTTCTCGTACTTATTATTTTTATGCATATTAATCTTAGATTTAAGGGACCACCCTTGTTTGTGTTGCATACATTGGCCTTGACACGTTTGTGCCACAAAGTCGTGTGTCGCATATAGAACTCAGACATGCATGACTAGATGGCAACCAGTACGTATAAGCCGTACGATAAGGCTAACCACTAATAGTATTGCATGATAGTTTGACTTAGCGGTTATAGAGGTTATGTGTTGTTAAAGCAACATATAGGCATTGGGTGGGGAGGACATATCCTTAGCGTATGGGCTACTATACACATTTCCCTTGTGACCATATGCTAGGCCGGAGATGCGGGTTGACGACCCATTTGTTTCATTGCCTGCGCGTTCGAGGAACGGTTATATTTGAGGCCCCTGGTGCCCCAAGTGGGGACTATGTCGATCCTATTTTTAGCCAGAGAGCCCATGCGTGGAGGTTTGTTCTTAAAACTGCATTCACATAGAACGGTTAAGCTCCCTTATCCGTTAGGTATGAGTAATTTTGGTTTGGGTACTTGTATATGATCGTGGCTTGGAACATTAACTTGTCACGGAATAGTTTACCACATCTTGTCCTTGTTTTGTTATAGGTGTGGCTCACTACTCCGATGAGAAGGTACTGAACCTTGTTGTGGTCCAGATACCATATTGGATTCATAACATGTAAAGGTACGTCATCGTGAATTAGGGTGCTATCTCCTATCCTTGTTTGGTTGGGGGGGTGGTACGCTAATTTAATGGTGTGTATTGGACCATGTTATAATTCAATTGACTTATTTATTGAGCAGTTTATATTTAGTTATGGCATGTTTTTCCTGTATGTTGTTACGTCCCTCTGAGGACCTGATTATCTCTCCAAGTGTGTGTTCTTTTCTTCCACAGGTAATCTAGCCAAGGTCGTAATCTTCTCATTTCCTTCGAAGATGACGTGACTTAGATCTTTTTTGCCATTCTCGACAAATAATTTCATTTCCATGTATCACTTTTCTTTTAACTAGTTGGTAGTAGATTTGTCTCCGCCCAACCTTTTGTATAAATGACAAATTCTAGTTGATTTATATTATCTTTTATTCCTTCATTTTGTGGATGAGATTAGTTGTCTTGGTTTACTACATTTTACTACTTATGTATATTTACTATATGGCTGACATGTCTACGTTCCTAGTCCTACGTATTTTGGAACTGGGGCGTTACAGGGGCACATGGGGGATCGCTCGGATAATATGGAGACGGCGTAGGTGTGACCTCCTCCACCCGCTCCTCCGTCTCTATAGTATCGTTCGCAGGAGGAACGCTGCTGGACGGGATAAGATCAGGCCTGGAACTGTCCGTCCTAGGAGTTCTGCCACGTACCATCGATGCAGACTAAGATCTGAGTGGCTGGTACACTAGAGTACTAGGAGACGAGGGACCAGCATTGTCATCCACTAACGAAGTACCCCTCCATCCACCGGTGGAACGTCTACCTCCACGGGATACTCCTCTACCGCCACGATGGTACGATCCTCTGCGTCCTGCCATACCTAATAGAAATAGAAATCTACAAGATAATAACCATGCATTTAACATATCACAGTTTATAAAAATAGACCCGGAGAAACCCTCCGTTGAATTTCTAGATAATAACCATGCATTTAACATATCACAGTTTATAAAAATAGACCCGGAGCAACCCTCCGTTGAATTTCTAGATAATAACCATGCATTTAACATTTCACAGTATATAACAATAGACCCAGAGCAACCCTTCGTTGAATTTCTAGATAATAACCAAGTCTAGATAATAGCATCCAAAAACATCCAATTCTAGATAATAACCATGTCTAGAAAATAAGAAACATCAAGAGTTGTAAAAACATCCAAGTCTAACCTAGAAATAAGTACCAGAAACAAATCTGGTCAAAAGTCATATCATACTGCTCTACCCTCTACGCAGGCGCAGAGAGATCTCCCTCCTCAGCCACTGCACATAATGTCACGACCCGCACTCGGTTTAGGTGCACGATTATGAGGGTACGTCCAGCCTACACCGTAGTGTCGGCGGTAGAACGTTGTTCTAGGTCACAACCACACAATATAATATACTCTCCAAACGGAGGATAATCTCAGAAGATACAACTCAATCACATAAACTAGAGGTAGATAAATGGCACGATAAAATAGATATAAAATCCACAGAATGAGATACAACCAGAAATGAAATAAGTCTAAGTGTTATCAATACTACTAAATAACATCTGAATGATACAAACTCAAGACAACACAATAAGTAAGATAAAGCCCTAGCAATCTATTCTAGGAACTAGGGTAGTCTCCTCAGTGCAAGCTGGATCCTCTTGAGGGTCCAAGTCGTAAGTGTCGTCTACGTCAGCTCCATAGGGTAGTGCCAAGGTCCTCCAAGTTATATGTAATATTTCGTCAACGGGTCTAATCAGGATGGACATATCTCCAAAACAGATCCAAAATATGGTAGAAAATATAGAACAAGCAGTAGAATAAAATACATGAACTGTAAACAAATGTACATGAAGAACATGAAATACATGAAACTCCATAAAGAGGGATGTACATGAATAGTTAAAATAGACAAATCTGAGTACATGAAAGTTTTATAGAAAATAAGAACTATAAGTGAAATATAAGTGATTTAGAGCACAAGATGGTTATGTAATCGGCTTGATTTACACACGCCTAAGTTACAGAGTTTGCACACGAGTATACTAAAGAATGATCACATAACCACTTGATCGAGTTATGTTACGTACACGATGAATTGTTTGCACTTGAAGATCATGTGAGCACACGATTTATACACGAATAACACGAATACAAGGAGTACACGATACACACGGTAAAGTACACGCACATGAAGTACTCGATGTATCCGCTGAGGGGATAACATCGTACGACAAGTAGTACCAATCCGTGATAATGACGTGTCATCATCAAGTAAAGTAGTCTAAAGCAGGCAATATAGATATTATCATGAATAAAAATGATCAGAGAATGTACTCGCTTGAGATCTTAAATGACTGATGAGAACAGATGTCTGAACCGAAGTAACTAAGTCCTATTTAGAGCAACACAGGTTACAATGTATTCAAGATGTAATAAATAAAGTGTACAATGCATTCTACATGATTCTAGGTCATTCTAGGTCAAAATCAACTCTTGGTCAACTATGGTCAACATTCTAACTAAACTAGTCAACTAGTCTAAGGTTTTGGTCCAACTCTAGTCTACATGTCATGCTAGGCCTATAGGGTCAAATACTAAGTCATTCTATAGGTTACCTCACTATACTAGGATACCTTAGGATACCAAGGTATTAATATGTCCATACCTTAACTAGGTATCTAACTAGCCTAGTATATTACAATCTCATAGGCATATATACTATCTATACATAGCTATATACCATATATAACATAGTCTATATACTACATATAACATAGCATATATATAAGCTATATAGAAGTACTTAAAATATATATCTACATACATATGAGCATACCTACACATATAACATAACATACATGAATTATATATATATATATATATATATATATATAAATATATATATATATATATATATATATATATATATATATATATATATATATATATATATAAGGGAAAGAGGGGGTATACTGTCAATACATGTATATGTGTGCGTGTCAATAGGCAAAGAGGGGGTATACTTAAAAAAAAAAAATATATATATATATATATATATATATATAAGGGAAAGAGGGGGTAAACAATACATGTATGTGTGTGCGTGTCAATAGGCAGTGTGTGGGTGGTATACTGTCAAGGGGTTAGAAACCCAATACCTGAAAATAATCCTCAGGTATCAGACCCTAAGCTAATGCAAAGCCCAAAATTTACATTAAATAACATATATATACAAGCTATATATATACCAACTATTTATATAGATTATATATATATATATATATATATATATATATATATATATATATATATATATATATATATATATATATGAAAGTATAGCATAAAACCTACTGTAAACTAAACTAACTGACATATGTAAATCCAACCAATGTGATCCATACTGAACTCAAGCAACATCACAAACCCTAAACTCAATCTCAGGTATAACCCTAAGCCAGAACTGTACAAACCCAACCTAACTCTAATATATTAATCAAACATAACACATTCGAAAACCCCAAATTCAAAGTGAAACTGGAAAATTTGGAAGGGGGTATGAGTCTACGCATAGTGTCAACAAGGGGGTATCCAAACAGTATCCAAGAAGTGTCCAATTCGTGTCAAAATAATGGTGTCAGAAACTATGCAGAGGTACAGCCAAGTGCATGTATGTCGAGTCTCCTAGGACACGACACGTGCAAGCTCGTGTCTCATGGTGTCTACAGGTAGGGTAGGTGTAGGGCTACGTGTCAAATAGCCTGAAACGTGTCCAAAGTGTCTCGTGTGTCGTGTCCAGCCACGTATCAGCGGCTCATTTTTGCGTGTGTGTGTATAAGTACAGACCAGTACGAACACGATTTCTCAGCCGACATGACACAAAACCACAAAACTTTGGAAGGGGTTTGTCAGTCATTGCCCGCACCCTTATGTCAAATACCGAGTGTCCACGTGGCGTGTACAGTGAGTACGTGACTCGTGTCATCAGGACACTGCGTACAACCTCATGCGGTGTCCCTGTGTCCAAAAATGGACACGAAACGTGTCTAAACGTGCTCAGTCACTGAGAATATTAATCAAGGGCTACAAAATCATGTAATTAGTTTAGAATTTTGTTAACATTAATTCCTATGTGGCATTTCACCAAACACTTTACACTACACTCCGATACACCTCCGATACACATATCAAATGGATTCGATTTCTCACCAAACTTGGCCTAGGGCTAGGGGGACCCTAACTGAATGCATCTATGGAAAGAAATCAGAAAATTAATAGGTTTAGAGACCATTACCTATTGAGAGTTGGAATCTCAATGTAAATGCAGTTGTGAGCAAAATCACTCTACTTCCAATGGTCAATTAGCTCCAAATCCTTGCTAGCTAGCTTCTAGAGGTTTCCTCTACACTAGGAAAGTGTATTGCAATTGATTAGGTTCAATTTGGAGTTGATTTAGATAAAGGGGGTGAATTTGGGGAAGAACTCAATTTAGGATTTCGAATTGTGTAATGAAAGAGGCAAGGGTCTAACATGATGTTATATAGGGGGATGGACACCTATTTGTCGGCCACACAACCTTCATAGGTTTAGGGTTAGGTTCAATTAGAATTAAAGGCCTTCTACAAGTATAATTCAAGCCCTTCTAGCAAAGGCCCAAGTAAATTAGGGTTTCCAAGCTAAATATCTACTTAAACATAATATCTACGTATTACTAACCTTTTTATTTAGTTGGAAGCTACTAATCGGGTAAAGTGCATTTAAACCCTCCTTAGATGTCACGAAAATGCAAATAAAGACTCGCTGATCCGAAAAACCCAAAAGATTACGAAAATGCTCAAATCACCCCCTCCGCTAACTTTTCTGTTAACGGGTGTTAAAATGGGGTTGTTTTGACCTTTTTACCCCTGGGCTATCTAATATTAACTGTTAAAAATGGTTAGTTCTAAAATTATTTTGTTAAAAACGGTTAAGCAAAAATACTTGTTAAAAAGTGGATAAATATTAACAAAAGAAAAATGGTCTTTGCTAGTAAAATTATTTTTTAAAATTATTTTAATTAATATTAACTTGTTAAAAACGGTTAGCTCCGTCAAAAAAGCGGATAAATATTATTTAAAATTATTTTGTCATAAATTATTTTTTATTTAACAAATATATAAATATTTTTGGGAAAAACAAACTGAGAAATACAAAAAAAATCAATTCTAAAAAAATAAAAATGATGAAAAACTGGGAAAAAAAATACCAAATAAAAAACAAAAAAAAGTACTATTAAAATATGGAAAAAAATTAAAAATAGAAAAAATATTCCAAAAACCCAAAAAATGAGGATAAATCTTAAACAATGAAAAAAAGACAAAAACAAAAACTATACAAATTTGAAAATAAAAGTCACTCTTAAAAAACTAGAAAAGATTATTAAAAAGATGAAAAAAATGGAAACAAAAAACAAAATATTAAAAAGATTATTAAAATAACCTCCCGTTCCTAAAAAGATAGAATTCTCATGCTTGACGTCATTTTTGAAAATAAATGTTTATAATCTAAATAGTAGGTTTTCATCTTAAATTTTTTCTGGAAAAAAAATCTTTTAACAAATGTCCGGTTAGTCCTGAACTATCCAGCCATTTAACTTAGGGCATGTTTTGTAAACCGTATTTGGAGCTAGATAATTGTAACTAATATTATATTATTTAATATTTTATAATAATTATAATCTTAATTAATAATTATAATCATAGTTAATAATTTATTAATTACAATTTTATTATAATATTAATTAATACTAATTTAATCATAATTATAATTATAGTTAATAATTCATATATTATAATAATTTTAATTAATAATTTAGTAATCATCATTATAATCATCATTATAGTCTTACTTAATAATTTATTAGTCATGACTATTATCGTAATTATTTATTTATTAATTCTAACTGAAATTGCAAATCTTGGTACAAATTTATTTTCATCACACGTATTACTTAAACAAATAACTTAAATATTACTAAACGTATCAAAAATCCAAAAATAAATTGTTCTTCCATAATTTCTATTTGGACGTAATATTACTGTAACTAATATTAAATTTATTTTCAATGGACTAATTAATCCACAATAGCAATAAATTGTTCTTCCATAATTTCTACTTGGACGTAATATTACTGTAACTAATATTAAATTTATTTTTAATGGGCTAGTTAATCCACAATAGCAATAAATTGTTCTTCCATAATTTCTATTTGGACGTCTTGAGAAAAAAAAAAGGAATAAGTAAAAAAAGCTTCAAACATTAAATGAGAGCATGGTCTGGGTTCAGTTGCTGCCACCATTCATCACATCCGTAATTCTTAAACGAATAACTTAAATAGTACTAAACATGTCAATGAAGTCTTCAGGATTAGTTGGTGTCCATGAATTGGCTGGTGTCCAGGATTGGTTGGTGTCCATGAAGTCTTCAGTGGACTAATTAATCCATAATAGCAACAAATTGTTCTTCCATAATTTCTGTTTGGACGTCTTGAGAATGAAGATTACGAGCTACTGGCCTTAATTTGCAGTTGGATTTGAGATCTGTAGGTAAGAAAAAAATTCAAAATATTAAATGATAGCAAATAAGTAAAATAAAAAGGAATATAAAAAATATAAAATGTTGTTATTTTTCCTACCAGCCAACCGGTCAGTTATGTAGAAAATTGAAATGTTTGTGTTTAATGTTATGTTTCAAACAATCTTCCTTCAAATAATCCTATTATATAGAGAATGAAATAGGCTGCTGTCCCTAACGGTCCAATAGAGGGGTATTTTGGGGAGTAAAAAAATTCCTCTCTCCTAAATTTGGGTGCTAACACCTACATGTAACGTCATTTTGACGGAAAGGGGTATTATGAGCAAAACATGGTTTGCGGGAGGTGCAAACTGCATAAGTTTTCTAAAAGGTCTTATTTTGCGAACGAGGCAACTCTAAGAAGGGTTTAAACGCACTTTACCCCTACTAATCAAATATCTAGGCTCATGATCAATATCTAGATTAGGGCAATTCTAGGTTAAGGCCTAACACATTAATTAGCACATTATTAATTAATCAAAATTCAAATTAATTCAAATGTCACAAATGACCAAAATACCCTTAGGCTAAAAAGTGGTAATTAGCTAATCTAATCACATTAGTTAGGTCTCCATGGCCATGGTTAGTCTCTAGGCTAAATAGTTCTAAGGTTTCACTAGCATAGTACACAATCACAATACATCACTTAAATATTATAAAAATAATCTAAAATTTACCAATTAGTCATTATCATGATTTAAACTTATTATTCTATAACTAACATGATCAATTTTATAAAATTTTAAAATTACCTTTTTTTTAGAAAAGTGGTAGTTACAATTCTTTCCCCTAGAAAAATTTCGTCCTCGAAATTTAGGTTAGTCGTACTCCTCTATGGGTCACGCCCCTAACAATCATGGTCTCAGAAAACTTTACCTAAATCATGCAATTTGAAAGAATGGCATACAGGGTCATGGCAGGCTATATCAGTCTGGGGTCTCATCTAGCCATACTAGTCATACTATAGCACAAAGCAATCATAAGGTATCTGTAACGCCCCAGAACCAGAATACTGGAGAGCGGGGGCGAACATAGCCAGCTACATATAATGAAATGGAATCCACCTCATTATACGGTCACGGCTGTCTAGATATATGAGGGTTTAACTACAATCCATCAGTCTCCTATGGTCAAGAACAAGCCTAGTGTCTCAATCACAAGGAAGCAAATAAATGTTACAAGATGTAAGATCACCAAATATACAATAGTAAGGCGTTCCAAACATTACATATTCAGCTGATCATGAAGCTAGTCGTACAAAATGTGAGAACTATCAATAGTTTAGTCATACATGATCAACCCTAGGATTTGCCAATCATGTTACAGCCCGTAGGCAGACAGTAATAAGGTACAACTGAGCTAACACGTGCTCGTCGGCTAAACGCCTCAAAAGAATAATTTTATAATAGAGTGGGAGAGCCAAAATTAACCCACTCGTTGCCAGGATTCCTTCTAGTGGTCACCATCTGGCTGGAAAGTCGGTAGATCCACTGGAGCTGCTCCAAAATCTGGCCACACAAAACCAGCTGGGTCAGACCCCAGAAAGAGCAAGTGCCACAAAGGAGGCTTCACTTAGGAACTAAAACCAGCAATTAGCACAAAACATAATTACATAGTAAAAGACAGTAATTAAAGAAAAGTATGACAAGTGATATACGATGAGATAACTATTGGACTATTCAGATGACCAGGTTACAACCCGTAAACCAAAAAAGGACCGGGGTTGTAACCCTTCGTCTGAACAGAACTTGGTTTCTCCTACCATTTATCGGCAAGATAAATAAGAAATCAGGTCATGTAACAATCTTGTACAGGATCAAGACAAGACTGGACAGATTATTCCTCATCCAACAATCACGGCCAAACAATAAGTACGGCTTGATACTTTAACTAACTAGGGTTATCACAGGCCTAGTTATTAGCAAGATGCAGTGAGATGTTCCTCCAGCCATAAGCCCTGCAGACCATCCAGGCTATCCGGACGCAATTAGGGGTTGAATTCAAGTGGGTACATCGTCTAGAAAACGTATGTACCCTTAGGTGACTTAGAGGGTGCAACACATGACAGTGTGCTGGAAATGTGCCATACTCGACGGCAAGCTACAGATCCCAAGTGGGGCATCCAGATAACGGGATTTCCTGTAACTGGGAAATCTCTTCATGACTACTGTGTTATTCTAGTTATTAACCTTAGTCATTTTCAGTAGGTACCCCTGACCGTGGTACTCAGGGGTCCCCGTCCTAGACATGATGTAAGACAATACTGGTTCATTTGTACAAGCACAATCGTCCACGGTGTCCAGGCCATTCATTCTTGTCATGTCATGTTAGTTGTCGCAACAGCATATCGAGGTATATCATGTCACGTTTACTTGTCAAGAGTGTGCCACGACGGGCCACTATCATGTCAGGTATATCATGTCAATTATATCATGTCAAGTTCACTGTCAGGAGTACGCCACGACGGGCCACTATTATGTCATATTACTTGTTACTGGTTAAGAGTGCACCTTAACAGGCCACTATCGTGTTCTATCCTTACATCATCATAAATGAGAAAACTTGCATAAATAGTTAATAACATATTCTTGAAGCTAAGAAAAAGATCTGCAACTTTCATATTGGGAGTTGGGAGAAATTCTGACCATAAATCAGCCAAATAGGACAAGAAAAACAACCAAAATAGGCACTATGCGGCCAAGGATGGATGGGGGCTCATGCGGCAGTAAATAGGTACCCATCTATGCGGCTGGGTAGATGGATACCCATCTATGCGGCTGGGTGGATGAGTCTCATGCGGCAAGGTGGATGGGGTCTCATGCGGCTGGGTGAATGAGTCTCATGCGACTGAGTAGATAAAGGTCTTATGCGACAGTAAATAGGTACCCATCTATGCGGCTGGGTAGATGGATACCCATCTATGCGGCTGGATGGATGAGTCTCATGCGGCTAAGTGAATGAGTCTCATGCGGATGGGTGAATGAGTTCCATGCGGCAAAGTAGATGGGGGTCTTATGCGGCAGTAAATGGGTACTCATCTATGCGGCTGGGTAAACAGAATCCCATACGGCTGAGTAGATGGGTACTCATCTATGCGGTTGGGTAAACAGAATCCCATGCGGCTGAGTAGATGGGTGCTCATCTATGCGGCTGGGTAAATGGGTGCCCATCTTCTCTGAAATTTGAGAAGGATGGCCATGGAACCCATAGCTTCTAAGCTCCATAAAACCTTCATTATAGGTCCAAATTTGGACTTCTATAGGTCAAAATGGGGTAGAATAAAATTCTCTACAACCTGAAAAACTCAAAACTTGAAAATAACAAGGTTTAACAGATCAAAATCCAAGAAATCCAAAAATACAACAAGCTTAGATCTACGAGAAATAAACCATAGAAATTAAAAATGCTAATTATTAAAGTGCCTTAGAATCTCGTGAGGAAGAAAATGGAACAATAAAATTTGAGTTCCTCAATGGAGCAAGTTGTACTTGCCTAAGAACTCTCTCTCTCTCTCGTTGGTGGAGAAGTAATGGAAGGAAAGAAGAAAAGAATAAATGAGGAAAGAGAAAAGAGTGGGGGTTAATAAATGATGAGGGTGGTGGTAGGTAGGGGTTCATGCTAACCCAAACCCAACCGAACCCAACCAAACAAAACCAAGCCAAGCCAAGCCACACCTGGATGAGCCCAAAATAAGCTAAACCAGTATCAAGACAAGCATGACAAGTCTAACTACAGGTCGGGACTCTGTACACGTATACAAAATACGTAATACGAACCACGGGCATTACAGTATCAAACATACAGCAACATGGTAGGGTGCAGCAATCAGCAAGACATGCTAAGGTCTAGGTCAAGAACTCACCTCCAACTAGGTCTGGTGACTAGAGCTCCCTCCTGGAGGTGGGGCCTTAATCCCCAAGGCACTTCTCATGAATTATGCTCTTGTTAAAACTCTTCTTCCTTCTTCTTCTTTTTTTGATTTTATTCTCCTCTATCAAGTTAATCATCCCAAAATTTAAATTCCTACACCTTATCCTAACTTGGTTCCGAAATCTCTAAATCAAAGTTTATGAAATCCTCGAACTTATTCAAATCATTGTCCTTGAAATTATTCGAAGCTAATACTACTATGTCATACAGGAACTTATTCTCCATTAAAAAATCAACCTTCGTATTTCCTTCACGTACACCTTCAAATATTATTCTTCTTAAATTTTTAAAACCTCCACAAAATCTTTAATTAATTTTTTTAACTCGAAATCCTTGTGTTCACTTTGTTCCTAGTCATCCTCTTACCAACATCTTATTCAATTTTGTATCATCATCGCATTACAGTTAAATTATCTTCTCCATTTCTAAATTCCTAAATTTAGCATCACAACCTTAAGTGAAATATCTGAAGAATCAATACCCTAAAATTATTCAAGTTCACAAAAACAAACCGACCTCGAATATCCTTGTTATTTCTAAAGTGCATCTACAAAATATTACTGTTCTAGCCATTAATATATACATCCTACTATCCTTCTGGTCAGCCGGAGGGGTCACTACCTCCTAAGCAATAGGAGGTGGAAACGCGCTCTCGGTCATATTTGAAACTGCAGCTACGCTCATGGGACATGCTCTGGTCATGGGTGCCATACTGGAAGTAGAAAGAGAAAACAAGAAATCATCAAAGGTTGTAAGGCAGACTAACATCCTATGTGAAAATTGGTAATTATAATCAGTAGAGAACTAGCTACAAGGGTTACTATTCTAACGCCAGAGCTATACAATCATCTCTAAGATAAAGGCCTAACACAAGTCATCAAATCATTATACTATGAAAGAATTATATCTAAATGAAGTTCTACAAGGAATTAGACTAATTAACTGAATTTATCCCTAATCCTAAGTTAACTGATGATGGAAAGCAAATTTTTTTATAACAGAAGGGTACGATAAAGATGACATGTTTAAAAACCTTTTTAATATACAATCTAATAATCATATGCGTATGTCCAAAATCATGATACTCAGAATCCTTGTCATGCTAGGTAGCAAGGCTGCGATAATCCATAGAGTCTGCAACTAAGGTACATACCTCTAGAATCATGGTATTTAAAAAATTTGTATTACCGCATGCTTGGCTGAGAAAACTTTAAATTCCCACACCCGAAAAATATATCCAAACCAGACTTTATGTCTTCGCCATGCCAGCTAGTATGACTGTAGAAGACTCTAGATTCCATAAGTAGGTAGACTTTTTATCATCCCTGTTATTCCGTCAACATATGTTATCAGAAGATACCGTAACTTAGGTCATAACATTCATCTCGATAGAAAAATTCAGAATCAACAACGATCCATCAAAATCAAATTCAATAACAAGGAGTAAGGGAGAACAAAACAAGAAAAAAGATTTCAAATCAAAGTTCAAATGAGACTCTCAAGGGTCGTCCCAGGAATCTCTCAAGAAATTCTAACTGTGATTGAGTATCCTCTCATTCTAAAGCCTATTCCTTATCTCTTACCGCAGGCGTGCAGTAGTACAACTAATCGTCACACTACCATGACTTTGCACGATTACGAGGGTACGTCCAGCCTACACCGTAGTATCGGCGGTAGAACGTTGTTCTAGGTCACAACCACACAATATAATATACTCTCCAAACGGAGGACAATCTCAGAAGATACAACTCAATCACATAAACTAGAGGTAGATAAATGGCATGATAAGATAGATATAAAATCCACATAATGAGATACAACCAGAAATGAAATAAGTCTAAGTGTTATCAACACTACTACATAACATCTGAAGGATACAAACTCAAGACAACACAATAAGTAAGATAAAGCCCTAGCAATCTAGTCTAGGAACTAGGGTAGTCTCCTCAGTGCAAGCTGGATCCTCCTGAGGGTCCAAGTCACAAGTATCGTCAACGTCAGCTCCATAGGGTAGTACCAAGGTCCTCCAAGTTATCTGTAATATTTTGTCAATGGGTCCAATCAGGACAGGAATGAGCACATATCTCCAAAACAGATCCAAAACATGGCAGAAAATATAGAACAAGTAGTAGAATAAAATACATGAACTGTAAAGAAATGTACATAAAGAATATGAAACTCCATAGAGAGGGATGTACATAAACAGTTAAAATAGACAAATCTGAGTACATGAAAGTTTTATAGAAAATAAGAACTGTAAGTGAAATATAAGTAATTTAGAGCACAAGATGGTTATGTAATCGGCTTGATTTGCACACGCCTAAGTTACAGAGTTCGCACACGAGTATACTAAAAGAATGATCACATAACCACTTCTACTCCACCGTCCCCAATCAATACACAAGTATCCGATCGAGTTATGTTATGTACATAATGAATTGTTTGCACAAGAAGATCATGTGAGCACATGAGAGTACATGAGAGCACACGATTTATACACGAATAACACGAATACAAGGAGTACACGATTCACACGGTAAAGTAAATGCACATGAAATACCCGATGTATTCGCTGAGGGGATAACATCGCACGACAAGATCCATATAGTACCAATCCGTGATGACGATGTGTCAGCATCAAATAAAGTAGTCTGAAGCAGGCAATATAGATACTATCATGAATAAAAATGATCAGAGAATATACTCGTCTGAGATCCTGAATGACTGATGAGAACAGATGTCCGAACCGAAGTAACTGAGTCCTATTTAGAGCAACACAGGTTACAATGTGTTCAAGATGTAATAAATGAAGTATACAATGCATTCTACATGATTGTTGGTCATTTTAGGTCAAAGTCAACTATGGTCAACATTCTAGTCAAACTAGTCAACTAGTCTAAGTTTTTGGTCTAACTCTAGCCTACATGTCATGCTAGGCCTATAGGGTCAAATACTAAGTCATTCTATAGGTTACCTTACTATACTAGGATACCTTAGGATACCAAGCTATTAACATATCCATACCTTAACTAGGTATCTAACATAGCCCAGTCTATCACAATCTCATAGGCATATATACTATCTATACATAGCTATATACCATATATAACATAGTATAACATAGCATATATATAAGCTATATAGAAGTACTTTATATATATATATATATATATATATATATATATATATATATATATATATATATATACATATGAGCATACCTACACATATAACGTAACATACATAAAATATATATATATATATATATATATATATATAAAATATATATATATATGGAAAATTCTAAAAAAAAATATATATATATATGGAAAATTCTACAATACATCCACTGGAAATGGATGTATCGATACATCCGAAATCTAGACCGTTGGATGTTAATCCAACGGTTCAGATTAAATTCAGATAAAATAATACATGAGACATCATTTAATACTGATTTAGACTTTTGACCTGTTGGTAACTTGCTTTAGCAGGTCATTCTTCACTTTAATTTTTTCAATAAACACCCTAAATTAACTCATATTTACTCTATCTTTCGTCCATCCAAATTAATCTGAACCTTATTTTTTTTTTGGTTACAGGCCATGGTAGTCGTAGTGGTGCTGGTGGTGGTGGAAAGAGAAACGGAGATGAAGAAGGAAATTAGAATCGGTTCGGATCGTGTCGAACGTCGTCGAGCCCTCATAGAACAACGAGGAGTACCAGCTGCGCCGAGAAGAATCGGTCCGCTTTGGGTCGGACGTCATCGAGACCTCCTCGAACAAGGAGAAGTACCAGCGGCGCCGCTCTAATTTTACTGCCCATGCCATTGTCTTAAATTTTATTTTTTATTTAACAATTTAATATTTTGTTAATAAAGCTACATGTCATGGTGGTGGTGGTGAACTGAGAAAACCTGCTTCTGAGGTCGGGCGGATTATTTTTTAACTTTTCTAAAGATAATATTTTCGAGCAGAATATTTTTTGGAAGAATGGCCATTCTCTTTGCTTTTAATACGGCGAATGGACGGAGAATGGTACATTTAGGACGGAGAATGGACGGAAAATACGGCGAATGGCCATTCTCTTTGCTTTTAATATGGCGAATGGACGGTGAATACGGCGAATGGACGGAGAATGGCCATTCTCTTTGCTTTTAATACGGCGAATGGACGGAGAATGGCCATTCTCTTTGCTTTTAATACGGCGAGTGGACGGAGAATGGTACATTTAGGACGGATAATGGACGGAGAATACGGCGAATGGCCATTCTCTTTGCTTTTAATACGGCGAATGGACGGAGAATGGCCATTCTCTTTGCTTTTTAACACGGAGAATGGCCATTCTATTTGCTTTTAATACGACGAATGGACGGAGAATGGTACATTTAGGACGAAGAATGGTATATTTAGGATGGAGAATGGTACATTTAGGACGGAGAATGGTACGTTCTCTCAAATCTCTTCTTTGTGTAAATTAAATCCAAGGAGGACACAATCCCTAATTTTAGTTATTGCTTAGCAGAGTCTGCTTAGTTGTTGTAAAATTGTGGTGTTGCTTCTGTGACACTTTCATCTTTAATCTCATGTTTTCTATGAATATGTGTTCTATTTGATTTTGATTTAGTAATCTTTCCATAATTAGTTTTTTGTTTCATATAATAATTTAATATTTTTGTTATAAAGCTACAGGGCATGGTGGTGGTGGTGGAAGGAGAAACGGAGATAAAGAAGAAAAGAAGAAGAAGTTTCGGTTCGCGACGGACTTCGTCGAGTTCCTCAATCAAGCGAAATTAAACCTCTTATAGAGTTCCTTAATTTAAGTTGATCACGATAACCTTTTGTATTTTTCAAACGGATAGTAGAATCTTCCTCGAGCCCTCCTCAATCAAACGGCTAGTAGAATCTTCCTCGAGCCCTCCTCAATCAAACGGCTCTCAAATTTATTTGTCTTTCCATCTTTCTCTCTTTTTGTACTTCTCTCTTGCTATATATACAATAGTTTTCTTGTTTTATAGTACTATTATTCATTCTGAAATACATAGAATAGTTTTCTGAAATACAATAGTTTTCTTGTTCTCAAGATGTCTACTCGTGTGGTGGGAAATGTAGAAGACGTAGAAGATTGGATGCCAGCTCCAAAAGAAACCTACATTCCGCGTATGTTACGCAAGATTGAAGAACATCTGTCGAAGATTTCAGCTGATGTTGCAAAGATCAATTCTAAGATTTGTTCATTAGAAATTGAACAAGTGAATTTATCTCGGTATTTTGAGAAGTTTGAAGAATCTCCAGCTTTGAAGAAGGCATCTTCATCTGGAGCCTTTAATAATGTGAAGGTGGTTTCCGTTGTATCTTCTTTCGAAGAGGAGGACGTGGAGCTACAGTATCGTAGTAAAGCATTGGACCAATTTCTCGCATTGGACGCTATAGAAGAAACTGACTTTAGCAGTCATTCTAAAAGAATGCATAGAAATTTACATCCGGTCACACCATCGAAAAATTTAATAAGGGGTTCAACCTCGAAGCCTAGCAATTGTACTAGTGTTTCTTCGAGATATTACGACTATATTTTTGCAGATGATAGACCTGACGAGTAAGTAATATGAGTTTTGATTTAATTCCAACAGTTTTTTTCTCCTAATTTATTCGTTTCTTTTCTTAGAGAAATAATATCATCTTGCAACAAAAACTATGTGTCTCGGTGGGAGATGAAGACCTTAGCTCCTTTAACGAAAATTAGCAATGGGGTATGTATATATAGTATATTTCTTCTTAGATGCCATCTATGTTTACTTCGATTCCATCGCTGACATTTTTAATAATTTATTCAGATTGTAGGTATTGTCTCTGCTCTTCTCACCGCGGAGGAACGGAAAAGAACCTCCAATAAAGCTAATGTATGGTTTTTACCAATAAGGATGTCGGTGAGTCAGCATTTTATTCTTTAATGCATATGCATTAACAATTTTCTCGTTTGTTTGTCCTTCGTAATGTATTAATTGATGTGTATGTAGAAAGCCATGTTACCTCCATCTGTCAAAAAGCCTCATGAATTATGGAAGAAGTTTAAATATTTTCAGGATTACATGGGATCTTTAAGCACTTGTAAAGAGGTATTAATGTATTTATGTTTAATTATTAATCGTAATTTTCTGAAAATTTACTAATTTGTTTTACCTAATTATCCTGATTCAGATATACATATCCATTCATTTGGGCGAACACTATACTCATGCAAGAGTTCTGGTTAAAAAAAGGACTGTTGAAATTTGGGACTCACTTGCATCTAAAGATGATCCGATTCAAATCAAAACAGTCGTAAAAGAAATAGTAAGCTCATATTCATCAATTTTTATGAATTGGGTACAAGATACGCGGTATACTAATACATATTGTATTCTGGAAATTGTAGCTTTCAAATTTGGATCTCTTTCTCGAAGAAGAGATTTTGAAGCTGAGAGATGCTAGGTTCAGCTTTTCTACTTTTGCAATAAAACGTCCTTCTTATGTTCATCGCCAAGGCAATTATGTTGATAGTGGGATTTTTGTAATATCATTCATGAAAGACCGATGTAGTCTAGACAACCGTTCTCTCGATGTAAGTATGAAAATATGTCGTCAAAAACTTCAACTTTTTAGAGCAATATTTTTGATGTTATGTTTGTTATATGCAGTTTGATACGGAAAAGGAAAGACGCAAAGCTGCTGAATGGATTACAACTTCAGAGCACAATGAAGAGCTAAAAAAGAAGTCCAATCTGATTGAATATGGAAGACGATGATTTTTTTTCTTCTTCTTTTATATCTAATGTATGGAAACCCCTAATGTATTATGTTCATTTGTTTTGTTGAGTTGTAATGACATTTTTGCCAAATGGCTTCAATTCTTTTTGATTAAGTAGAATCATTTTTGTCCTTCAAATTAATATAATTAAGCAGAAAGGAGTCTTTTGCCCTTCCATCGAATGACATTTTTGCCCTTCTAATTAATTCAAAACACCCCCGAACCCTTTTATTAAAAAAAAGAAAAAAAAACCGTTTCGGAGCTTCATCTTCTTCCTTAATCCACTTTGTACTCAAACCTAGGTCATTCTCCTCCCAAATCTTCAAATCTTCCTCCCCATTCGCAATATTCATACCATGTCGGCATCAGCGGCAGAATCATCACCGGCAGCATCACCAATTAGAGAAGATGCACCAGTTATAGAAAATCCAAAAGCGATAGACGGAGAACAACGAAAACCCTATTCTAAGAAAGTTGCACAAAGGAAAAAGCAAAAAGTTGATAAATAAAAAGAAGTGCAAGAAGAAGTGCAAACAGAAGGTATAACTTTGATTTTATGTTCGCAAATTCTGTATATATTACAAGAAAAATGACATTCTCCGTCATAAAACGCATTTGAATGTTAAATTCTATTCGCCTTTAATCTGGAACGGAGAATGGAATTCTTCGTCTAACTTGAAACGGAGAATGCCGTTCCCAGTGTTAAAACCCAGAAGAATGGCCATTCTCCGACCTAATTTTTTTGTTTTTTTTTGTTTTGTAGAAAAAAAATCTGTCAGGAAAAAGGATTCAAGACTTTTCCGTTCTACCTTCAAGCCAATGCTAAATCTTATGGAGGAGGTCAATCGAGATGTTGGCCGTTTACCTGAGCCAGTTATTGGTTCCTTGAAGAATATCGGTTTCTGGAATTTTGTCGAGATTTTCTACCAAAACAGAGTCCACGTCTCCGAAGTGGCCAAGGTCTCCAAAGGGCTTGAGAATTTGATTACAAGTTACACAGAAGAAGAAGATAGCGTCGGGTGCTTTGAATTGAGCACCGC
The DNA here is from genome assembly GCA_029216955.1 of Iris pallida. Lineage (NCBI taxonomy): Eukaryota > Viridiplantae > Streptophyta > Magnoliopsida > Asparagales > Iridaceae > Iris > Iris pallida. The sequence goes on from JANAVB010019794.1 coordinate 7,108,334, forward strand.
TGTTAAAATCGCGCCAAGCGTCGAGGATATGGCAGTCATATTCGGTCTACCGCTGAATGAAGAAAGCGATGATGATGTTTCTTACAGAAGATTGATAAAGGAAAAACAACAGCAGCCCACACGACCAGCATCATTGAGCATGTGTAGAGATCACTTCACAAGATTGCTGGCTAATACCAAGGGCAAACACTCAGAAGTCACAAATAAGGAAGTGAGAGACAAGTTCTCTGAATTGTTACGACGGCTTCGTGGCGGAGATAACGATGTTAATCCAGATGATTTGGCCAAGCTAATAATCTTCCACTTGTGCCAAACAGTATTCTTCACAAAGTCTGGCGGTTCAAATTTGTCGTACAGATTCTTGGCCTTGGTAGACAGTGTGGACGTCATCAACAGTATATGCTGGCCAAGGCTAATCCTGTCATATGTAATGGATAGCATAAAGAGGAGTAGAAGCAAAACTGAACAGGGAGATTACTCAATGGCTTTCCACAAATTAGAAGGTTGCACAATATACTTCCTCTATTGGTTTGCAGAACATAGTAAATTTGTGGAAAGGAAGTTTGCCCCAATTCCTGATTACCCAAGATTTTTTACATGGAATGGGTACGAAATCTTAAACTTCCTCAAGGCCGAATATCACAACAAAATGAGATCGAAGATGATATTTGAAGATCTGGTTATACCTGTTGGGGAAGAAGAAGGGCATAAAGAAGATGAGCCACCTATAGAAGAAGTTAAAAAAGAGGGAGAGGAAGAACACCAAGAAGCAGGTGGGGATAATTTTGATGAACAACGGATACCACAGCATCATGAAATTGGCGCTGTGATGGACGACTCAGCAAAGGAATTGGAGGATTTGAGAAGACATCATTCTGATATTCTTGCGCAGAATGAAGAACTCAAAGAAAAGTTAGAAGAGATAGAGGCACAAGGAGTGCAGTTACGTGCAGCCAACTTTGAGAATACCATACTCAAAGAAAAGCTGAAAGAGCTCGAGGCAGAAGAAGAGCAACAACGTGCAGTCAACGTTGTGATGGAGGGCTCTGTGCATAAACTGGAGGATTTGAGAAGACATCATTCTGATATTCTTACGCAGAATGAAGAACTCAAAGAAAAGTTAAAAGAGATGGAGGCACAAGGAGCGCAGTTACGTGCAGCCAACCTTGAGAACGAGAAACTCAAAGAAAAGATGAAAGAGCTCGAGGCACAAGAAGTACAACAACGTACAGTCAACATTGTGATGGAGGGCTCTGTGCATGAACTGGAGGATTTGAGAAAGCAGAATTCTGTTATTAAATCAGAGCTACATGCACAAGGTAAAATCTTTTCTATTTCAAATTTCTGATTTGGAATCTTCCAGGAGAATAACTATTCTCCGTGTATTATAACACGGAGAATAGTCATTCTCTGTGTTATTTAAAACAGATAATTGCTATTCCCTATCATTTCGATAGTGGAAAGGTTATTCTCCGTGTAATTCCAAACGGAGAATGTTATTCTCCGTATTATATTACACGGAGAATGTCATTCTCCGTGTTAGGTTTACATCATACATTTCATTGTTGTTTGTTTTATTTCAGTGCGAACAACCGAGCAACTCAGAGAAACAAATGAAAGGCTCGTTGAGGAGAAAAGGGAGCTTCAAAATAAAGTTGAATCGATTAATATTGAAGCCAATGAAAAGGATGGGAAAATTCAAGATCTCGAAGCCATGGTTGTAGTACTTCAGCGTGAGGAGTTTCAAGCAGCTGCTGAACTTGCTGCTCCAAGAGAAGTCAGAAGAAGAGGAGGATCGGGGGGAAAGAGGTTAATAAAAAGCAATACAGTTGGAGAGGCTAATAAAAAGCGGAAGGTTAATGCCGCTCCGAAATCCCGAGAAGACGCCAAAATGGCTGAATTAAAGAAGAACCACGTCATACTAAGGGAATGCGATGAACTCTTACTTTGGAAATATGCGGATGAAGAGCTGAAGAAATAATACATCGATATCGTAATTCCCAGAAAGAATTCTCCAAAGTATGTATTCTGAACCCTTTTTTTCTTTCATTTTTTCTAGACTTTTTTCACAATTATGTAATGAGAATCTATCTTTATTAATTTAATCTAAACTAAATTTATGTGCAGTAATATGGTATACGAATTTTATCTGGAAAAGGGTAAAAATGGAGTTTCAGTCCAGCTGTCGGCAGTAGACATACAAGACATACTCAACTATGACGACATGGAGGCTGGCATACTGGACATAATAATAAGGAAGCTGAGAGAAATTCAAGGCAGTAAAAGGTGTGCCCCGTCTAGTTCAAAGGAGGTGCCATTGATCCAGAAAAAAAAGTCGGCGCCCCAATCACATAAGTCGTCTGCATTCATGATGGCCCACGCATTGGTAAGAATTCAAACAGAAAAATCCATATTCATGTGTAAACCGATGAAAAATGACAGAAAAAAATTACTCATGATATTATGTATTGTTTTTAGGAAACAGACCATCGTTCAACGTGCCAATGAAGAAAACGCAAAAGCCGGCGCCTTTGAAGACATCCAAACAGATTTAGTAGACTTCGTCATGGGTTTGGAGGACGACATAGAGTTGCTATTCATCCCACTCTTTAATGCATCCATCAAACACTATACTCTGCTCACATTCAACTTTATCTCCTACGACTGGACACACTACAACTCCTTGAGGCAAAACATGTACGATACGTGCAAGGTGGATACAGAATTAATGAAGAAAACCTTAGAGCCTATCGTCAGGAGAAAAGTTGATATGATGAGGGAGAGATGCCCGGCGAAGAAGGAGTATGAGAGCAAAGTGCTGAATTGTTCTCTAAATTGCCCACAACAACGGGCACCCAACTGCCTCTTGTACACGGCGTATTATATGAATATGTTGACGACTCCTCCCTTCGAAATACCGAGAGGAAATGATAATGAAATTCACCAGAAGATGACAACGATGAGGTTGGCATGGGCTAAGGAGTTGCTTTCAAGCAAATATGTAACACGAACCAAGTAATGACATTGTAAAACAACAATATAATTATGATGTAATTGGGCAAGGAACTTCTGTCTTTTATAAGCTCTGCTTTTATAATATAATCATTTTTGAATTACATTTACATTGTCAAAACCACGAAAAGTTTAACTTTTATTTACATATGAAACAACTCGAACTCATGCGCCAAGTTGCAGTTATTTTTATAATAAGCTCTTCCAACTTCTGCCATTTATTGGCAAAATTTAACAACTCGAACTCATGCGCCAAGTGGCAGTCACTTTTATTGTCATTAATACCAGTGAATCTGCCATTTATATGCCATTAATACCAATAAATTCTTCTATTTATATGCAATTTATTCCTAATGAATCTGCCCCTTCGGATTATATTCTCCGTTTTATCTGGAACGGAGAATAGAATTCTCCGTTTACTTGAAACGGAGAATAACTTTCCCGTTTAAATTAAATCGTTTGAGGATTCTATTCACCGTTTATTTCGGAACGGATAATAACATTCTCCGTCGGTCTTAAAACGAATAATAAACACATTAAAATGTTCATTCGCTGTTTTTATTTAAACGGAGATTGACGTTCTCCGTGTCTTTCGAAACGTAGAAAGTTATTCTCCGTTTAGTTTACAAAAAGAATGAAGATGAGCTTGATGAGAATATGACGAGGTTGGTATGGGCTAAGAAGACTACAATGATGAGGTTGGTATAGGCTAAGAATTAGATTTCAAGAGAACTTCTGTCTTTTATAATGTCTGCTTTGTTGTCTTTTATAATAAAAATCCTTTTTGAGTTACATTTACATTGTGAAAACCACGAAAACTTTAACTTTTTGAGTTACATTTACATTATGAAAGTCTAAAATACTACAAAAAATCCTGCTATCAAGAAAAAAGTTGAATGTGAGCTGCGTGCGGGCATCGCAGAGCAATGGAACTCCTTGAGGCAAAGAAATTACTTGAGGCAGTGAGTTCCTTTGCCTCAGTGAGTTCCTTTGCTCGAAGGATGCATGATGAAGTGACTTGCATCAAGGAGTCATCCTACTGTTCCTATGCTCTGACGATGCACGATGAATACCATCTACCACGTGGACACGAACTGAAAGACGACAGAGAACAACACTCCTTCACAGTCGAAGCTTTCAATTGAATTCCTTGAGGCAAATCACTCCATTGTGCATCGTCAAAGCAAATGGATCTCCCTAAACAAAGGAACTCCGTGCATAGTCAGAGCAATGGAACTCCATGAACAAAGGAATTCCGTGCATAGTCAGAGCGAATCAAAGTGCGAGCACAATAAATCCAAACCCACACTCTGTCGGAGCACTCGCACTTTGATTCGCTCTGACTATGTACGGAGTTCCTTTGTTCATGGAGTTCCATTGCTCTGACTATGCACGGAGTTCCTTTGTTCAGGAAGATCCATTTGCTTTGACGATGAACGATGTAGTGATTTGCCTTAAGAAATTCAATTGAAAGCTTCGACTGTGAAGGAGTGTTATTCTCTGTCGTCTTTCAGTTCATGTCTACGTGGTATTCATCGTGCATCGTAAGAGCATAGGAACCGTTGGATGACTCCTTGAGGTAAGTCACTTCATCGTGTATCCTCCGAGCAAAGGAACTCACTGAGGCAAAGGAATTCCTTGAGGCAGAGCACCGTGCAAAGGCATCCTTCTTCATCATGGAACATGTCGAAGAAATAGACTCCTGGCGGCTGCTTTGAAAGAGCGTGGAACGATAATAAATCCATACCCAGGCACATCTCAGTCTTCTGAAGGACTTCACCACCGTGCATCGTCGGACCCATGGAACACGTAGAAGAAATGAACTCCTGGCGGCAAAGGAACACCGTGCATAGTCTGAGCCAATCAACGTACGGGCGCTTCGACAGAGCGTGGGTTGGCAATAAATCCAAACCCAGGCACATCTCAGTCTTCTGAAGGACTTCACTACCAAAGCTTCTTCGAACGAGGAGATCGAATTTCATTTGGAAAGCATTTTGCCAAGGCGGGGGATCGGTAGAGTCCATCTCCACAAGAAAAGCTAAGTGAGATGAGAACAAACTCTCTCTACACTACTGCCATTTACAGGCATGGAACAACTCGGACTCATGCTCCAAAAAGGCAACCACTTCGAATTCAATTCAATTAATTTCCATCAATACCAATGCATCTGTCCCTTCTCAAGTAAAGCTAAGTAAGACTAGAACAAACTCTTTAAACTACTTCCATTTATATGCCATTAATACCAATGAATCTGTCCCTTCGAATTCTGCCAACTTTGATACCCCCTACTGTATCAAAGTTTTTTTCTTGATACAGTAGTGGGTATCAAAGTTTTGATACCCCCTATGTATGACATGTGGGCCCTTCCTGCTTTATAAAATGTGTTCACATATATATATACACATAAAGGGCCCACATCTCATACATAGGGGGTATCAAAACTTTGATACCCCCTACTGTATCAAAATTTTGATACCCCCTATGTATGACATGTGGTCCCCACTTGCTTGGTAAAACGTGTAAACATATATATATAAACATAAATTTTGAGATGGCCCACATGTCATACATAGGGGGTATCAAAACTTTGATACCCCCTACTGTATCAAAGTTTCTCTCATGTATCAAAGTTTTTTCCCTTTTAAATGGGCCCCATACATAACTTACAAAAAAAGTATAAATAAAACAAAATTTTGTTATAGTCAAGATTTGAACCAATGACCTCTTAAATACAAGTCTAGCATTGTAACCACGACACCACAATAGCATTCTCCGTGTTTTATTAAACGGAGAATAGCATTCTCCGTTTTGAATTACACGGAGAATAGCATTCCCAGTGTTAAAAACACATTAGAATGTTCATTCTTCGTGTTTTATTAAACGGAGAATATAATTCTTCGTTTTGAATTACACGGAGAATAGCATTCCCAGTGTTAAAAAGTAAAAACACATTAGAATGTTCATTCTCCGTTTTATTTTGAAACGGAGAATGATATTCTCCGTTTCATTTGTAACGAAGAATTATATTCTCCGTTTTGAACTGTACGGAGAATGTCGTTCCCAGTATTAAAACGATTGAGGATTCTATTTGCCGTTTAATTTGGAACGGAGAACGGCATTCTCCGTTTAATTTGAAACGGAGAATAAGATTTCCAGTGTTAAAAACACATTAGATTGTTCATTCTCCGTTTTAATTTGAAATGGAGAATGATATTCTCCGTGTCATTTGAAACGGAGAATGATATTCTCCGTTTTGAATTGCACGGAGAACATATTTTCTCCATTTTTAATATTCTCCGTTTTGAACTTGGAATTTGATATTCTCCATTTTTATCTAATTGTCTTCTCAAACTTTTGCATTGGAGAAAATATTTTTTATCTAATTGTCTCATGTGAATGACATCTTGCCACATAAGAAAGACATTATCTTAAGTCAACGACGTTTTATTTTATTCCATTTGCTCTTTGTCGCTATTTCGCTTTCGTACTTTACAATTACGATAATCGTGATCTGATTTTTTACAAAATCTACATACTCTAGGCTTCGGGATAGGCTGACTTTCTGTAGGCTGGCTTGATTTCCCTTGAGAAGGCCTTCCTTTTGTGGCTACCGGATTTGGCTCTTTTAAAGCTCCATGCACTCCATGAACTGCATCAGCTACCATTTGTTCTTCTTCACCAATATCAGTCACCATTTCTTTCAACTCCATCAGAACAGACGACATCAACTCCGTTTCCCTCTCTTGAATTTTGCTTGATTTTTTACAATAGTATGTAAACAGATTAACTTGTTCATGAATACCACCATACCTTCTGCTCTCAATAGTGTCTGGGTGGATGAATCTTCTTTCTGAGCCAGGTCCGGAGAGATAACTCTCTTTGCAATCCTTGAGCCAATGAGATTTTATCAAGTTCTTTGGAATATCTCCAATTTGTAAACTCTTCATTGCTGAAAAAATATGCCTACAAGGAATCCCCTTGGTCTCCATCCACAAGCAATCACAATTTATGATGTTGTCGGCCGGATAAAATGTAACCTTCCGGTTGACACTGTTTGGCGACATATACTTTTGGACAGTGTAAACTTCTGACTCTCTTATGATGTGATGATGGAGAACAATATATGCATCAGAACGGGTGATTTCCTTCCTTTCATCTAAAAACACCATTTTAGCGTAAATTGCGGCAAATTTACCTTCTATTACGGCCATGCTAGTTTGATTCACAACTGGTGTTGAGAGTTTATCATTGACATGCTTACCCATCTGGCCGTAACGTAAGGCCGCCAAAGCGTAGTCACAATTTTGAAGGGCCTTCCATAGTGGCAGCTTCTCATTCAAAAACCTTTTCAGAAATGCGTTCATAGATTCACATCTATTTGTTGCAGTAGAACCGCCAAAATAATTTCCATGTAGGAATGTGTCCGCCCATCGCTCCCTCGTTCTGTACAATGTAGTGGTCTACTCATTGTTCTCTACATTATAATCTGTTAGCATCTGCTGCCAACGGTTTTCAAATTCATCGACTGAATAGTACCTGTTTAGAAAACATGGATAGTAACTAAAGTTGTGATATTGTAACAACAACATAATTCAAAGTAAAGTAGCAAGTGTGCGATGTACCTTTTAATCAGAAGACTCAGATTATTATGAAAACCCTCTCGGTGTACATGTTTGGCAGCATTGTTTAGGATATGCCATGAGCACGTTCGATGAACTACGCTGGGCATTAAATCCTCAATTACTTTATTCATGGATCTGCAACTATCCGTGAGAACTATCACTGGTAATTTGCCATTCATACACTTTAGGAATTTTTCTAGAACCCAAGAATATGTCTCTGCAGTCTCATTATGGATCATTGCAAACCCAAACACACAAGTCATCGCATGATTGTTTGTACCCACTAGAACCACCAACGACATTTGACTTCTATTTGTTTTATATGTAGAATCGAATGCTAGTGAATCTCCAAATAATTCGTAGTCGAATCGACATGCACCGTCAGCCCAAAAGAGATGGGTCAATCTGGAATCTTCGTCTACCTTGTACGTGTAGAAGAAATCTGGGTCACTGCCCTCCTTAGATTGAAGAAATGTAAGTGTTGTCGTAGCATGAACATCGTCTAGTGCTCTACTATCTTGACCTAGAGCGTTGTATAAATCCTTTCTCGTCCATCCAACCTTATCCCAGCCACCTTTCTTCTGGACAATTAAATTCCATATATGTCCAGTCCCCATACCTGATTGCTTCATAAGCTTAATTTCTTCCAACTCTGCGGGTGATATCGTACGATGGGATCTCAAAAAAACTGTTTCATAATCATTCGCCAGGTTATGGTTGTGATGTACATAAATTTTTTGACGGACCACATCTATGTTTTATGGGTGTACCCAATACGAAAAATTGCTTTACGACTACTTCTGCTTTCACTTCTTGGCTCACGAACCCTGTTTGGAGCTTCCTTGTATTTCTTGTGTCTGAATCCCGCATTCGAACAACACCAACTATGGATCATCACCATCCCAGATTTGTTTTTCTTTACCTCGTTCTTTCTAATACTGAAACCATATGCTTTTGAATATATCCGGCAGAATATCTCTACTTCTTCAATAGAGTTGAACTGCAGACTGACAATATCTTCTTCTAAGAGCTGTTTTGGATCTTTGTTAATGTTGGCAGACTGCAATATTTTTTTCATCGTTACTGTATCGAAATCCAATGGAGATTCACCGTCGTCCCTAAGAACAGAATAAAACAAAATGAACATGAGAAAATAGATGTAAAAATATAATGCATTTCTTAAATCCATTAAAAAGGGTGATGCGAAATAATATTTTGTTATTTGCGTTGATGTCGTCGTCGTCGTTATGATGCATTCTTCCATCATTTTCTTCATCTTGTTCTTTACTGTCTCCTAAGTTAACATCTTCCAAACTTTACTCATCATCCAAATTATCTGACAGTCCTCTTGAAAGGAAGCTTTCTTCATCGACTAAATCTTCCATACGTTCATCACTTTCTCCATGTGACGTCGACATTGAAGAAAATAGAGTGTGTTAGAAACCAACAGAAGAAACGAAGGACAAGAAACAATACAAGAAAAAAGAGGAATGCTATATTCGTACCTCCAAATTGTCCATCTAATATATAGCCCTCCCATCTGATGTGGCATGTTAAATAATAGTGTGTCATCTGACATGACTGATGACATGGCAAATTTTAATCCAAAAAGTTAACTACCCAATTTTCTACATAATAATTTAACGTTAATATCAACGTTAATTTAATGTTAATATTAATTTATGTTAATATTAATGTTAAGGTTAATGTTAATATTAATATTATTGTTAATGTTAATGATAATATTAATATTAATGTTAATGTTAATGTTAATGTTAATATTAACTTTAATGTTAATTTTTATTTTTAGTTTTATTTATAAAAAAAAATTGTCACGTCAGCTGCCAGATCAACATATCACGTCAGCTGCCACGTAAGGATGGGCAGTTTGAAAGTGCAATTTGGAGGTACAAAAAGCATTATTCAGGAAGAAACAACTTCCAGCAAGGCAATAACACAACCTTTTCGTCTTCCTTGTACTCCGCCACGTGGCCCTCTTTTGATGGCTCATGAAAAATCTTGAGTGATTCTAGGAGCAAGCATAATTTTAAGGAAACAACTTCCAACAAAATAACTTTCTCGTCTTCTGGGTACATGTATTATTAAATTGTGTAGCTAATAACGGATGAGGAAGCATGCAACAGCAATCTCCACGTGGCCCTCTTCTGTAGGATAACGCATGCAGCAGCATTTAATGCTACGAAACTATTGTCTTGTTATGGGTTGTGTATCCTATGTGGCATGAGGCAGAAGACAATAACTTGCATAGGCAGCTATATTCACAAATGACAATAAGTTTAAAAAGTTATCTCCAATGCAAAAAAGTATTGAGAAGACAATACAAAGTAATTTTTTACGACTTCCAAGACAACTTTTACTCTTCTAATGATATGGTATCAGTGTTTATTATTAAATTGTGTAGGATAACGCATGCAGAACATTTAATGCTACGGGATCTGTTGTGTAAGGAACACAACCTGTGAGAGAGAACCCGAGAGAGAGAGAGAGAGAGAAAGAGAGAGTGTGGGAGATGACTAGATTTTAAACTTAAAATTCAATTTTTGGTTATCATTACTAATAACTAGTTCGCACGTACGAGTTTAGACGAACACTAACCGAGCCCCGAGTAACGTGACATCAGCTAGCTATGTTTCTAATACCGTAACATTTCTGTTAATTTAAAATTTACAATATTATTGAAACTAATATTAATACTAAAATTTAAAATAGTTTTTGATTTAACATTTACTTAAAACTAGTTAAAGTTAAAATTGCATTCTTTTTTATTTAAAATGTAATTGGAACTACAATTAATATTAACATTCGCTTGTCCCGTAGTTTAAGTCGTATTTCACTGCTTTTTGCTTAAGTCTATGCACCCAAAGAACTTGATTGTTCAAGTCGAACGCGTGCACAGCACGTTCCCTCGATGCAAGGCTTGACGTAGCCCTTGTTTGTCAAGTCATTGCACGAACACATTAGAAAAGAGTTTTGTTGGACTATCGAAGTATAGCAAGCACCGTCCCGTGTCACGTGCATTTGTTAAGCAGTGAAAGGGGGTGAAGGCCACTGGCAATGTCAAGCCATCACGGACTATAGCTGGGTTAGACGACGACCCTTTTGCTGCGGGCCGAATCGGTCCCTTGGCCTAGGGATGGATTGGTTGAAGGAGCAATACACAAGAATAGACTGCCATATTGGCAGGATTATTTTTGGTATTCCCGGTGAGGCAGAGTTTTCATTTTCCGATGAGGCAGAGATTTCACCATCGACTTGATTCCAGGGACGGCACCCGGACCGGAGAGAGTCTACAGGATGGCACCTTCAAAGTTGGAAATCTTGTACAAGATAATTGAAGAACTCAGAACCAAAGGATTCATTCATGCTAGTGGATCGCCTTGGGGAGCATCGATGATTCTTGTGAAGAAGAAGGATGGTACGTCAAGATTATGTGTTGATTATCGTACATTGATGACTTATTTGATCAGCTCAAGGGAGCAGCTGTATTCTCGAATATTGACTTACGGTCATGAGGGTACCATCAGATCAGAGTCATAGAGAAAGTCATCCAGAAGACATCATTCAGATCGAGGTATGGACATTAGGATTTCCTTGTTATGCAATTTGGAGCGACCAGTGTGCCAGCCGTATTCATGGACCCCATGAATCGTATCTTCATGCACTATTTGGATCAGTTCGTGATAGTGTTCATAGATGACATCTTAGTCTATAGCTGTAGTGCCCCATCCCTACATCGTGCCCCGTACTCCGTCCACGGGGTGCGCGAGAAAGGAACATTATCGCTATTGATTCGGTCGGGACCGATAGGTCGGGATCGATTGACTCGATCGAATGGGAACGGTTGAATTAAGATCCATTCTCTCGCCTGAAGTAAACTCAAAGTGAGTGGCTGACCCTCCTCTTCTCGACCCCCTTCCTAGGTAAATCGATAATGTTGTTGCGAATGAAAGGATAAATACAAGGGCACAAACACGGGAAAGGGATTGAGTTTTCAAAGATAATATAGGCTATGTCTTAATAACTAAAAGGAAAATATGTCTTCGCACGGTTATGGACAACTTGTCGACAAGGCGGTAGTTTCCTCGATCAGCACAGGTTTAGCGGGGACTTGCATCGGAGCTAGCTACTTGCGTTAAAAGGACCCCAATTAACAAAGCTATACGTCCAGGATGGTTCCAGAGAAGCCATTCCATAACGTAGAATGGATCTTAATTCAATCGTTCTCGTTCGATTGTCCCGGCCGATTCCGACCTATCGGTCCCAACCGAATCGGTAGCGACATTGTTCCTTTCTCGCGCATCCTATCACGACCCGCACCCAAAGTAAGGGCATGAGTGCATGACAGCGTCCCAGCCTACACCACAGAAACGACGTAGAATGCTGTCTAGTTCTACTATCTAACAACAGTTATAATATCAAAACATGTCAAGAACGGTCAACTTCGAATGGAGGACAAGCAATGTCAATATAATATACTCAATAAGCTATAATATTGTTGCGACGGTCTAGTGTAGGTATTTATGTATGGTATTTATGGTGCACATCATCTTAATTCAACCGAGTAGTTCAAAGGAGGGAATTATGTATGGTATTTATGGTGCACATTATTAGGACGGGTTACGACCATCCAGTGTTGTGATAAGCTATGATATCAGTAAGTTTGGGATCCTTCGGATATTGGGCTAGCAACCCGTATTGAAGCGATCATAGTCTTACACATAAGGATGCCAAAGATGTATTACGGTGCGAACCGTCCATGGTCATTGCGTGATGACAGACCATGGTCATTGCTGTGACAGACCATGGAGAACTTGCATCAGCTAACTATGGCAACAGTGGAGAGAGGTACACCGACTACAGTTCAGGAAGCACCATGACTCCTTAGCATATCACATATCGCTCTAATAATTCAAATCATATTTTACATTTATTGTCGTATCTTATATTCCAGTTCAGATTAACTTTCTGTATTTCTTACCAGGCTATGTTTCCATTACTCACATGCTCTACCTGCTTTTATACTGTACCATGATTTGAGACTAAGTTCTATTTGAAAGAAGGGTTACAACCCCGGTCCTTGTTTGGTCCAAGGGTTGTAACTCGGCTTCAAATAGTTCCCAAGTCGCCTATATCTTTGTCTTGTATTTCATTATAATGTCTCTTATAGTATTTGTCAATTCATATGGAACTGCTGTTGGTGTTTGTACTTCTCATTTTTCTGACTGGATATCGTTGACATATTATAATTGTCTCGTGTGACTGATTGCCCGACCTATTATGGGGTCGAGTCTGATAGAGTAGACCCGGGCTGTGGCTTATTAGTAGAGCCACTAGACTTTGCTCACCCTGAGTAGTGTAGCTTAGTTAGGTTTGCCTGGCCTACGAGCTAGCTAGTACTTTTTAGACTGTAGTAGTTTTTATATATTATGTGATTCTCTGGGTTGTTTGTGTATAGCTCTGGACTTGTGTGGATCTTGGACTTATTTCATGTTCTCATCATTCGTATTTTCCTTTCCATACTATCTACCTTAGTTTTACATTTGTGATTGAGACTGTATTGCTATGTCACCTCCATTCGGAGTATATATACTGTACAGGTACATTTATCTGTTTAGTTGCAGTATTTATAGATGACCTAGACAGCGTTCTACCGCCGAAGCTGCGGCATAGGCTGGACGTAACCACGTACTCGTGCCCTTAATCAGGATGCGGGTCGTGACAGAAACACCGTGACCTTCATATAGATAGGGCCGGTGGGCTGAGATTAGCGCTGGGTGCAGGCGCAGGGCCTGCCACCCTTATGCATATGTTTAAGTTTACGGTTGGTTGGTTGAGTGAAATGATATGATTTCTTATGTAAAGTTCTAACCTTGTAGGCTAGGCAAAATGGGACATAGATGAGCATGATCACAATGTTTATGTTAAGATTATGTCTAACTGTATCGGCCGCAGGGACACGGTGGTGGACAAGTTCAGGATATGTTCGGCTCGAGGCGGGGCTCGGCTTGGACGTCCCGAGGCATGGAGTCCTTAGCGTTCAAGAGGAGCTACCGTATTGGCGTTCGGACTTGCGACATGGAGATGTTCAGTCGAAGACTACTTGTTGGCTATAAAGAGGCATAATGTATGGAACAATGTAATCCTTTGTGAGCTAGAGAGATCATGAGCGTTGTAGCCAATTGGCATGTTGAGTTGGGCTATTCAGAGCCATTGTAACCTTCAGTTCATTATCAATAAAAGAGATTCTTATTGTATACTACGTTTTCCTTCCGCTGCTTATGTTATCAATTTGAGCTATAAACACTATTGTGAATCTGTTATCTTGCCTTGCACGAGCGCAACTCCAGGCTCGTACGGCATTACGCCCCAGCGACGACGATGATTCGGGTGAAAACTTGATAATGATGAAGACGGTAACTCGGTCGACAAACGTAAGTATCGAGGTATGATCGAAAATTTTACAGTAGCATTAATATTAAATCTACATTGGCTTTTCTGTTAATTTAAAATTTACAATATAATTAAAACTAATATTACGAAAATGCTATTTGCTCCCAAAAAATTGGGTGATACCATCTTCCATTATGTGGCATATGACATGGTTGCTAACATGACAACTGACATGGCAAAATTTAACAATAAATTAATATTAAATAACATTATTAATAAATAATTTAACTTAATTAACATTGCTACTATTAAC